>BQNB010031245.1:0-54147 GCA_026074375.1 Tanacetum coccineum
AATAAATCCTCATAAATTCGTTGTCAAGTGAGGTGCACAATGGGCAAGTGCGGCGTACATTTTGGCCAGAACATTAACTCTTCATTTATTTACATTAACTCTTCATTTATTTCATTTTCTAGATCCTTCTTATGACGTCCGTTAGTGTATTTAACGGGATTTCTTTGCACGTTTAGTCTTTTTCTTCACTTTTGCTCCTGAAATGAATATTACACAACAAGCAAGCAAACTTTGCAATATTTCATGCGTTAACATATATATTTAATGTATTTTCGAGGGATAATTTATGTATATTTGGAGCGTTATCAAATCCCCCCATACTTAGCTTATTGCTTGGCCTCAAGCAATCAAAGCGAAAGTATTTCATTTTAATAAAACAAATTAATGATCACAAGCATAGATAACGCGACAAAGCAACTCACAAATTATTATAGATAAGTTTCTTTTTCACACTCGCTCAATTTAGCAAATTGGATAGTAAACGGAAGTCACTCATACATGCAGTCATGAAATGTTCAAATTACCATAGGCTTGTACAAAAAACTAAACTTCACCGACATGGCGTAAGCACCAAACATATTCATCAAAAGAGGTAATGTATTAAGTGATATTATTTATTATTTATTGAAAAAGGTTTAATAAAATTATAATCCATCTTATTCGTAATACATCCAACTTATTCCTTCACATCATTTTTTTTTTAAAGGCTTTATTTTTGCCTTATTTCACTTTATCTTAGGGGAAACTTGTTTTCCCCCATACTTAGGATAAGCACACTAGTTCAAATGAACATAGAAGTTTGCAACCTTCGCACTCTTTTAAACAACAATACCAACATTTACGTTCCTTAATTCGTACGGATAAAATTTCAAATAATTTATTAGAAATCTTTTTGAATAAAATTATTGTTTACTTATATTTATATTTTTATCACCTCTTAATCAGTAAAATGTTTATAATACGCGAACGTATTCCTACTGCAGTCTCATAAAGATTTCAAGAACAAGTTTTAGAATTAACAAATCACTGGCACACTCATATAATTTTAAATCGATATCAATACTCCAGAAAAGACGAAAAACTACATATACATAGCCATAACGACGGATGAGATATTTGAAATTGCTCACTCCTTAACTTGAGAAAGTTAAAGATAAAAATCATCTTGGGTATCAAAAATAGATACCCGAATTCTTTAATCTAATCCTTACAATTTTTCTGGGTGGTATAAATATGCTAGTGATGTTATCAATCCAGAGTCAGATTGCTATATGTGATCAATAAAATGTTATTTTCAAAAGATTTTTTTAACTTAATTTTAACTTTTCCAGTTTATCTCCCCCCATACTTAATATGAGCATTGTCCTTAATGTAAAAATATTATAGAGAAAGATAAAATGGGAAAGTGAAATAATACTTTTCAATTTATATTCTGAATCTTTGGTTCACGTCATTACGTCATGCGTCCTTCTCTTTTTCTTTTTTCTGTTGCAAATATAAACATTGCATAGCACACAAATAATAATAATAATCCTAATTAATTATTAATAGAAAGTACGATAATATTGTTTTAATTCCAACAGAGGCATTTTACACACCATAATAATAATAATAATTGTTTTAAGAGAAATTGTTTTCAGAACATAAGTGACCCAAAACATGCAGTCACAATACCAACTCATGCTGTCTCGACACTACTCATCATCATCATGTTGTTGTTGTTGATACTGTAGTGGCGGAGGCCGGTACTGCTGATAATACTGGTCATACTGCGGCTGAGCATAACCAGGTGGGTTGTAGGATCCCTGCATTGGAACACTGCAAACCCCATCTATATGCTCAAACACTCCCTGGTACCTGTCCTAGTGATATGATTGCCTATACTCCATCCGCTCTATTGCCTCTTGGCATATCTCTATCCTACCCATCCTATCATACAAATCCTGCATAGATGCTCTTAGAGGTCTAGGAATACCAACTCTTGGTACACCCAGCTGTAGATCTTCTGGGATAAGCTTACCATCAGAGTCGATCAAATCTCTAAGTGTAGTCATATCCAAATCCTTACAGTAAATCGGATCACTTAAGCTCCTCACCACATCATCTATCAACACCCTGCACTTCCTAGCAATCTTTGAGATAAACTGTCCACAGCAAATTTGAATCTCCTTTTGAGTGCCAGCTCCTTTCCTCTTCGTCCATCTTGCAATCACCCAAGCTACATTTTCATACCCATTTTGGTGTCTAGCATCAAACATACTCAAGAGCCACAAATTATTCTTTTGAATCTTATCATACCTTGTCGTCCTCTTTTGAATCTTATCTATAGCTTGTAGTCCTATTGACACAAACCATAATTTTATAATCATTTGTGATCACCCTCTCAATTGGGTTTCCTATATTATTGTATACTCCTTAAAGTAAACCAGAGCGGTTTTTCCTCCTATCACTTAAATGCTAAAACTAAAATCCTCAGTGTTAAAATGCTCACTCGACCAAACCTCCTCCAATTGAAACAATAAAGCCATTCTTTCTTCTATCTCTTCACATATAATAACCCAATCTATGAGCAAACTCTAATATAGTCAAACTGTTTGTCACACGTACCACCATATTCTGACAACTTTGTTGATGGCTTGTTTAATTAGAGCATTTTTTGTTAGACCTTGCCCACAAGGGGTGGTGGTGTTTTGGTGCTATTGCAGCTTGCGTTATGTCTAGACAAATCAACATGGAAAGTCAAGCAGTTAGCCAGCAGCTGTCGGACTATATCCAGACTAGAATCGAAATGTAATCATATGAATTATCTAATATGATCAAAGCTGAAAAACAGTTAAGTTCATATTGATAGTGTCCAAATGTCAGTAAGTTTATCCAGTATTAAGATATAATCCCTCATGATCCCCCAACAAACAATGGTTAATCGACGCCTATAGCAAAACCCAATTCAAAACACAATAAACTATCAGATCTTTTAGAATTGCATATATAAAGTACGGAAACAGGTATTATAACCCCAAACTCAAATAGCAAATTATATTGGTTGGTCAAGAGTTTCCTTTGATACAAATACATCCGAGCAATCCCAATTTCAAACATATTCCCTATAACACCTTCATTAACCAACCTGCTAGTGTATCATTGGGAACTGTATACATCATCTCTATCTCTCACACGTGGGATGGGGTGGTGAAGATGGGTGGAGTCACAGGCTACATGGCCATAAGATATTGGAGTGCGATCGACTTGAAAGTAGGAGAGGATGATGTATAGTAGAAATAATAGGGACGTCTCTCATCAAAATTTATGTGCGTAGGGATAACGTTTGGGTGCTGACATTGAGAAATGATTGGGCATAGGTAAGCAGGGGAGCTCAATCAGTGCATGCAGTATGATCGGGAGAGGAACGGCAAAGAAGTAGCTGTCCGCAAAGAAAGAGTTTGGCCAGCAACTTGGTGGTGTTAATTAAATGGCTTTTGACTTCGTCTTTAGTAAAAAATCGCTCAAGGTTTTGGAACTCGCATCTGGGCTCAGTGGGATTAATTGCTCATGTAGATTGCTCTATCGATAGGACCTTCAGATGGCTGACCGTGTAAATAGTTAAATATCAATTGCGTGGCACTGTTTTGGTCATTTTTCGTGCTATGTTGACAACGCCTGATAAGTTATTACTACTTACTTATAAGTCTTACTGTGCTTGAGTCTTAGAGTTAACATTTAGAATTTCTATAGGGAGGGGGTGGGATTATGGATGTATAATTGAGTGGAGCGGTGTAGCATTCGCTGGTAGTATGAGTTGCCTGGGTATACACAGTCCTTCTTCGAGGTACAGGAGTGCATAAGCGAAAGTAGCGAAACGTTCGTGCGACTCTGTGGTCAAATTGACTGGGTTAAAGTGAGCCCAGTTTTTTACAGAGATAAAAAGTGTGACTTTGATACTCAAGAATACATAAAACTGTAACCACGGTTAGCACACTAGCCAACGGGGAGAAAATATGGCGTAGCGACACGAACGAAGGTGCTATGGTGTATCTTACATTTTTTTGGGAGGGGGGGGGGGGGGGGGGGGCGGGGGGGGTGGTTGATTTTAAGAAGGATGGGCTCAAGTGTTGTTCTTGGTATCTAATGAATCTCTAATAAATAAAGCTAAACAAAGGGTTACACGAGATTTATTACGAACTAGTTGTTAGTTAAGGTGTACGACAGTGTAGGCTATTGGTTTAAATCCTAGAAAATTTTCCTAGTTGTACATCGTTCCTCCATCTACATCTCAGATACTCATCATTGCAGTCCTCGATGATATACAATCTGAGAATAACCCTGTTTTTAAGTATATACTCTCCCACACAGATCTGTTCTCTTGCCAGTAGCGCATCTCTCTTCTACTCTGTTCGAGCTGCGCAACACTCTTATGCGAAGAGCGAGACAGAGAGCCGACACAGCGCGAAGCACCGTCGTGAGCGAAAACCTAGCTAGCCAGACCTACACACACACACACGCGCGCTAAGGCGACGAGAGGACACCTCTAGTTGGAGAACATCACGAGCCATGTCTCTATAGCGAAGTCTGGCTTATATATCACGCGATGCTGCGTATACCACACTCACCGGCGAGCGTCTTACAGGAGCACACACACACACACCGATCGCAGAGATCACGGGCGGAAGCGGCGAGATCTTCTAGATGGAAGTGGGGGGAGGGGACAAACGGGTTAGAGAGGGGGGGGTGCGAGAGCGGCGACGGACACACAGGGTGTGGCGGGAGAAGGAGGAGGCGGGAGGCTAGGGGGGGGCCGGGTGCGCAGGACGGACATGGTGCGATAAGTCATCAGACAGCACCATCTCTCTAGTTTGTTGTGAATTTGTTAGGATCTTGGGAACACAGGGGAATATGCTTATAAGTCTCTTAATTGGTGAGCGAGGGTTGTGTGCTCTTTTTGGATAGGGGGAGCGTGAGGTTGAGATGTATTGGACTCAAAGGGATGCCGTTAAAACAAATAGTAAAATTTGCCTGGTTTTAAGCTACCTTTTACACACGAACATGTTAGTTTTAGTATAAAGTAGACGAGAGTGAGAGAGGGTGAGGGGTGCATCTGAGTTAAATTTGGCCTGTTTTTAAGCACTTTTAAGCACGAAGCATGTTATTTTGTAAAAAGAAGACAAGTACGTTCTAATTCTCCATCCCCCACTTAAATTATACAACGTCCTTGTTGTATAGATAAAACAATTAAATAATAAGGGAAAATAGAATTAGAACGGAAAACTCCCTAATGTTTTGCTCGTGATAATTCTCCAAGATGAGTTCTTGAGCAAAAAGTGTGTTGACTAGGGCTTCAGAATGCCCGGATAAGTTCAACACATGTCTTTTTCAAAATATACCATATCATAGTCTCAGCAAGGTCCTGCATAAAAAGTTAGAAGATGAGTGCAATTTCTATCTCGCTACAATGGTATAAGAAAACAATTAAACACACAAATGTACAGGGATCAATACGCTGTATCCCAAACCCTAGGATACGTCTTATGGTTCCTATAAAAACAATTAAATTACTGGAAATTAAATATTAAGTTTTTAAAACTGATAACGTCCAGACACGTCTATACGTCGTATCCAGAGGGGTTTGATACGCCGTATACAATGTCTGGGAAGACAGACTCGTGCAACAAACAATTAAAATGTGACAAACAATTAAAATTACTGGGTTGTCTCTCGGGAAGTACTTTTGTTTCAACTGGTCTTTAAGTTCGACCTTTCTCCTCCTTCATCATTCGTCCTCCGGTGTTGTCACGACCCATCCTTCATCTATGAGACGTAAAAGTTCACGATAAGCATCGAGGCTATCCTTTGAATGGTTGAGGTATTCGGACTCTTTTATGGTAATGTACTCCTCGTCATCATTGATTGAGTACTTCATCATCTCGAATCTCCTGATTTTGCAGTTTGATGGTTCAGGATTTGGATTACCTTTATGTTCTTCATGTCCAAGATTTTCTTGTGTATTACCTACGTTGCTTGCTTCATAATTCCTTCCAAATATACGGTTGACATCAAGATAAGGATTACTAGTCCATTCAGTTTTCATATTCGCATATGGTCCCCGTCCGAAATTTTCCATACGAGTAAATGGGGCGATCTTGTGAGCATTCACCTTCCACCAGCATTCTTGCAGTTTTACCAGTACATTATAATCTAGGTCGTGGAAGTTTTCAAAGCTGTTTTTCAACCATCCACAAAATTTCATCACCCCGGAAGTCGCGTCTCCCTACGATCCTTCAACTTTAGCCTTAAGTGCTAAGGTTTCATCCTTCAGTTTCCTATCAGCAAGTTTATCATACCACCTGTGATCTTGAAAATAGGTCATGCTTCCGAATCGAACCATTCCTGGTAGTTCCCCACCATTACAGAAACCATCAATATCAGAAGTACACGTGGGCCACTTAGTTTCTCCATTCTTAAAATGATATGATTCGCATATATGATCACATAGTTGATATGGTACCCTATTTTCTGACCATGGTTCTTTGGTACCCTTTGCTATGTCATTATTCAACTCTTGTTCATATTCATCATAAGTTTTAAAGTTTTGGATATCATAAGTGAACAGATCTGTGTCAATTTTTAGAAGGCAGTTGAATTCGTAGAATGCCTCACACAAGGGTGTCCAAAGTCAAACAGGTTTCCTTCGATCTTGAAGATTTATGAACATTTTCCGTTTCGTTTGGGTTGTCATCCTCCTCGGTTTCTTCTTCTTCATCATGATCAGAAAGATGGTGTAATTTCATAATGAACTTTTCGACCATGTTATCCCAAGTGGTGATTGAGCCTATACACTCCTTTGTAAACCATTCACTTGCAGCTCCTGCGAGTGAGACGGGGAAAACACTAAGCCTGAATCGGTCTTAAGTCAACCCATTAATTTTGATTGGCCCAACAACTTCAAGAAATTTATCGATGTGTTTGAAGGCGTTTTCCCCAATATTCCCATTAAAAGCGTAATCGCGTATTTTTACCAAGAATGTTCCTTGTATTTCAATGATACATTTCTCGGCCATTCTTCCTTTGTTATCATTAGAGACGAAGTTCTTTCGGGTAGCGGTAATGTAGTCATTTGGTTTTGTCATGGTGGTTTCTTTGTCAACGGTTTCCTGAAATTAAGCACAAATAATCTGTAGGATGTGCCCTTGGGGAATGGAACACAATTGATTTAAATACGCGGTATGTATCTGTTGAATGCCAGTACGCCATATTGATTTCACATAATACGCCGTATTGTTTGGAATAACATATACGTCATTTAGACTATAGAATTCAATACGCTGTTATGGGTAGAAGGTTTGATACGTCGTATCCAACTAGTGGATATGGCGTATCAAGTAATCAGTCAGAACATAATACTTTAAAAAAACAATTAAATGCGGGAATTTAGATTAAACACATAATGCGGATAAATACAAATAGAATTAAATAATCATATTACTCTAAACTAAACTAATTAATGGTTAGAAATACTAATAAGAATAAGGTTTAATTAATTCACTCCCCAACATCGGCGCCAAAAACCTGATGTGCTGTCGTGTAGGGTCAATTATTTGATTATCAAGTTTTACATTTATATTTAGCCAACAAACCTAAAACAACACTTTAATGGGCAGTGTTCCCGGTCAAGATGGAGTTTTGCGATAAGTAGTGTGTCAAACACTAAGAGTGAAACATTAATCCTATATTCTATCAGTATTTTAATTAGTTATAATTAGTCTATTTACTGGTTAAACCTATGCTATATACGTTGTCTAATGATATGGAGGGTTTTCAGCCTGAGAGACTGGCACAAGTTTGGTGGTGACAAATATCAATTTAATAAACAATAAACACAAAAGGAAGAAAATAAGAAGATAGAAATAGGATACAAAGCCAAATGATTAAAAAACTGTTTTTAGCCCATATTAAAATCCCAGTTCATGTCGGTTTGTTTGTTTTAGTACAATGATTTACTTATCTCAAAGCGGCATATCATTCTTAAGACTTAGGGCGGGACTCATGCTAAGACCTAGGACACGGATTAATCTGTCACATTAAGCATCCGCATAAAGCATCCTTTAGTTTAATTATAATCTATCTTAGGGAATCAAAGCAGTGGTGATCCTGTTAAAACCCTAGCCCAAGGGACTTTACCCACTTATTGTTTGACGGTGTGTTATTTATCATGTAGTCCACTATTCAAATCTTTATCAGTTAATTAAGAGCATGATTGCTGAAACATAAACGGGTCACCTACCGGTCCAACTAAGCTCATAATTCAAAGAAAAAGACAGAACGTTATTTGTGATCCTATTGGTCCAGTAATATAAAGCACGATATGGAGAGCTATCTCGGTATCTAGATTACTTTTTAGGTATCACTAGACCCAGTTGAATGATAGGTCGCACATTCAAACACATAAACATGTATGAGGTGATAAACATAATTAAACAGTCAACGATTAATTAAGAAATCGATTTTTAAAACAAACCAAACATTGAACTTTCATTAAGATGGCTAATACCCGAGGGTATTAGCCCACAACCATTGTAATTATACAAGTGTAATCAAACAATTGAAATCAAACAATTAAGAGAGTAAAAATTACACGATGTCTTCTATGGATTCGTGATCAATGCTTGACCTTGGTGGCTGATCTTCTCTTCTAAAATTCGTCATTAATGTGTATGGTATATAAAATATGATATTGCACACCGAAAACTCATTTTTGAGTCTTCTATTTATAGTGTCTGAAAAAGACTCGATACGCCGTATCTGGCTAGGTCGATACTGCGTATAGGGCTGAATTCCTTGGAGTGCGCGCTACATTCTCAATCAATCAGTGATATCATTCCCAATTTATTATTGTATCTTCGAATAGTTATCTTCATAGATACGGCGTATGGAAGCAGTCAGATACACCGTATTGGGAATTGGTCAAACGCGCTTTCTTGTGAAGTCTTGGCGCTGATACGCCGTATCTCTTTTGTTGGATATGGCGTATGTAGTCAAAAATCAGCAATCTTCAAATATCTTTGTTTTTGCTCCAATTTATGCGCCTTTTAGCTTGTCTTCATAAAACAATTCTAAATTATTGCATTTATCAACTTTAAAGCAATTAAGTACCGAATATTGCAATAATTATATAAAAGTGGGCAAAATAGATGGGATAAATGATATAATAAAGTGACGTTATTTGATGTCATCAAGCATGTATGATCGTTTAGTGATTTATGCGTGCATAATGTTTATGATGCAACGGTTATAGTCTAGGCCTACAATGCAACCTAGTTCTCTATAACGAGAGCTCTAATACCAATCTATCACACCCCTAAAATATGTGCAGCGGAAGGTAATCGGGAGCGTGACTTCATAGCAAAAAGTCACAAGTCATAAAGAATGAACTCTACATGATTCGTTTTAAAAGTACATCATTTGATTCATTTTAAATAAGTAGAGTTTTCAACAAGAAGATCCAGAAGTTTTACATCAAAATAAAAGTTAAGTTTTGGTACAATCAAATGAGAAATGTTCATGTAGTAAAATCTAATGCAATGCTACCTCCATTGGTGACTATACCATGAAGACTTCAAGTGCTAGCCATTCAACATGCAATTTACGAACCTGAAAAATACATGCTAAAATTTCAACATAAAGTTGGTGAGTTTATAGGTTTAAGTAATCAGTAATGTTTAGTAAAAGTAGTGTGGACCACAAGATTTCGGAGTGTGTGACTATTAGAATAAATATAATATCACAAAAGTATTGCTATCGCACTAAGCTCATGACCACAAAGCCTTAAGTATACGTTGTTTTGTTTGTTTGTTGTCCCGATAGGTACCTTGCCAAACACCTAGAGTTCCTTAAATGAAATGCGTTCATTTAACGATTACATTTAGTCAAGTGAGAGTTACCAACACCCAAGCGGGGAAGTTCAATCCCAATTGATCTATTAACAACATTCATGCTTACACAAAGTAATTAATGGTTCATGATTGTGGGGACTTTATGGCAATAGGGTAACTTAAGGCTAATACATAAAAAAATTAAGTACTTGTATCCATAGGTAAATGTCTCCTCGCCCCAAGTGTTTCAAATCAAGTATAAAGTAAGTAAAAGTAGGGCTATGAACTCACCTTGCGTAATTTGGTGATACGGTAGTAGTACGAGTACGAAAGTGTCAAAGTATCCTAACCGCGACCTAAGTTAATAATAAGGCACTTTAGGTTTACAATATGAAGTGACAATATGCATATGAGTTTTATAAGCTTTTATCACCTTTATATAATTGTAGTAAGGTTTTAAAAAAATTTCACAAGCAAAAACACTTAGAAAAATATCAAGCAATACACACAACACCAAAATAGAAAGTTTACATCTTCTGCCCAGATTTGTAACCCGACTTCTCGAGGCCGTATCTCACTCGTTTCTAAAGGAAATTAGTCCGTTCAAAATCCAAGTTTCTAGTATTTTGAGTTAGCTTTCCAAAAAATGTAAGTTTTATCTACTTGTTCATGGCTTAAGGGTTCCAAAAGTGTCATACAACACAAGGTGGTCAGTTTTGATTTTGGATAAAATATTTCACCCATTTTGTTTTGATCATAACTCCTTCATTACTTAACCTCTTTAGTTGATTCAAGTTGTTGTGTTTAAGTCTATGTCTTGGTTACAAAAAGTTCAAATACCACTATTAACCAATTTAATCCTAAGGTGGTCAAAAATACGCATCTTGTTTAGTGTGTTAATCTGGACAGTTTCACTTGTGCAATTTATTTAAAATACTAACAACTTTCCATAGTTCTTTAAATTAGTGCATGAACTCCCTAAGATGTAGTACTAAATTATGAAATCAAGAAATGGGTCATATGTCCTCCTTAAAGTATTAAAAACGTGCATAAAATGTGGCCTAAAAATATAGGCAGTTTAGGATTTTACATTAACAAGTTTTAAATCAAATTCTTACACCACAAGTATATATTGGTGATATGGAAACAACATGAAATGTTTATAGTGAATGAAAAACAAGTAAATGATGATTCTTACAATGAGTGGTGATGATATGGAAGATCAAAGTGCACACAAAATTACCCAATAACACTTGGAACCCTAGTTTTGATGTAATAAACCCTAGCTTTTGTTAACCCTTAAACACTAATCTTGCAAAAACCCTTAACCAAGCTTGAATACACCTTTATATTGTTGATGTTGTCATGTTTCATAGAGAGGAAATTGGTAGAATTTATGTGTTTTGAGTTTGTAAAATGAGAGAAATGAAACGTGCTAGCTATATAAGAAAGGTGTGCAAGTCTTACATAATATCTAAGAGACATGTCTGAAAACCATGACCAAATCAGGTTAACTTAACCATTAGTGTTGACCTGATTAATTGTTATGTGTTTTAAATTATGTGCGAAAGTGAATTATGTGATATTATTTATGCGAGTGATGCTTGAAATGAGTGATATAGTCATTTCATTTCATTTATAATGGTATGTATGAAAATAATGATCGTTGCTAGTGACATTATTTTTTTAGCGTTGGAATAATTAAGTTTACGTGTATCGTTATTGCGGTTCGAGTTTAATTAACGAACTAGGTTCGGTTATAGGTTTATATAGTTATTAATAAAAATAATTAGGAAAATGATTAGTAAAATGAGGAAAATAAATTTTGTAATTAATAGGTACTTTATTTTCTTAAATGTATAAGTAAAGTAATAAAAAGGATTTTCTTTAGATACCATACTTATCCTAGAAGGAAACAAACTCTAATTAAACCTTATATATACCCTTAACCCTCAAAACCTTAAAACAATTTTTTCCCTCCCCTTTTTGTTGAACTGGTCGACTATTCCCCAAGAGCAAGAACACATTAAATTTTTTTGAGAAAGATTTAGGTGTAAGAGTCTTAAGAATTCGCGGTAAAAGGTTTTGGTATGAACCTTAAACCTATTCTATTTAATTTATTTAAATTATGTAACTTTAAATTGATGGAAAAATTAGGGTTTCTAAATCTCTGTAATTAATTATGTATGCACTTAAAATCTTGATTTGCGATTAATTAGTAGGTTGATCATGGGTTTGATTATGTTTAGATTGTGTTAAATTCGAAATTGATGTTAAGCAGAATTTTAGGTCGGATTGTTCGGGTCATGATTTGATGATAAAAACGAGTTTGGTAGTGATCTTGGAGTCTAAAATTATCTACAAAGAGTCTACTTTTTGAAAAACTAGGCCTCAAGAGTTAAGGATAAGTGGAAGTCAGTCGAATTATTTTTACAAGATTCGTTGTCAAATCTGAGTTTTCTAGACAGATTTGGATCGTGTTTGTGAGGTCAAAAACCTTATCAAATATTCAAATAAAAGCATGAAATTAAATATGGTATGGCTTTTAGTTGTCTAGTAACTCCAATAAAAGTTTCAAAGCTTTTGGGTTGTCCAGGTATTTTTCAAAAATTCTAACATTCTAGTGTGCGATCAGATCATTTATGAACAGTTTGTGTTGTGGATTTTATTAAAAATACCTTATTTTTAATTAATGGAAAAATTACTGTATGTTTAGAACGCATTGAAGTTGACGTGGTCAGAATTTGGATGTCAGAAGAGGTCAATTAGTTTTTTTAATTCATGAAATGACCTCAATTTTCTACAATAATCTGGAATTTAGAATCTTGAAGTAAAACATAAATAAAGTATAGATAAAGTGTGAGAACATGTCGGGATGGACCATGAGTGTGTTTATGAACATTAGAAATCCATCAATTGAAGGTTACATAGATACGACCGTAAAGTAACCCGTGTATTTTTATTGTGTAGATTTTAGCTTGGATTTTATGCACGCTTTATGATCTTTGAGTTGAGTTTTTGTAGCCGCTTTTTAATTGTTCTCTTAGGGAGAAAATGGTACTCAAATTGTTTTTTGAAATGTTTTAGTGCTGTGATAATTTGATTTGATGTTTTGGACATAATGTGTTATTGTATTGCTATTTGCGTGTGCATGTTGGATCGGGGTTTACACCTACCTGTGTTATGTGGATATTAGATCGAGGGTAACGCCTACTGTTGATCCCTTCTTGAACAGATCTTACTTAGCTTGTTAAAGCTTAGTTGTATTAGATAGATCCAAGGAAACTATAGTAGAAACTAAGATTGAGAATATCACAAATTATGTGGAATCTAGTTGGCAATACTAAGAAGAACAATGAAACAGTAAAACAAGATCTTTACTAAACTTTCAATATATTGAATACTATTTTGAGTTACAAAATATCTATGAATACTAACTATGATTGCTATGCAAACTATGAATACTAAGATGAAAACTAATATCTAGATCTATGCAATAGGATTCCTTTTATACACCAAGGAAACCCTAATGGGCTTACAAAACGCGTCAAGTGATGAATGCATATCTATTCCTAATATATCTCATGCATATCACTTTAGCAGTAATAACTATTATAACTAACTGTACTAACTATATAACAAATAGTACTAATAAACTAACTGTACTAACTTTGTACTGGCAGCACTAACTATTACACTAGCAGCACTAATGACTTAGACAGTTTTCTCTAATCTTCAACAGCAGCACAAACTTGAACTAGCAGCATTATGTTATAGAAGGCTCTAATTCCCAACAATCTTCCCCTAAACTTGATATCCATCTAGTTAATCATCAAGTTTCTTAATTATCAGCATCTTGATCACTAGGAGGATGTATCCAAACACTCTTCTACTTCTTAAGTTGTGATCTTGTAAATCTGAGAAGCTCAAATGCCATTTCGCTTTCATGATCAACTTCTAGTCTTCTATTTAACATCCTTGAAAGCATTTCTTGAGTAAGAGGATATTTCTTTTATATCATCATGTGAATAGCAATTCCATTATCCATCAATAATAAATGAACTCCACATGAGTCAAATAATCTCTAGCTTATCAAGTTGTAGCCTTGTTGATTCCTCCAGACTTCATTTTCCTCACAAGGCTCAAATAATGTCTTCAGATCTCCCCAAAGCAACAAGTCATATCCTTCTGGACTTATTGTATCATACCTTTCTTTTACCAGTCTGTGTAGATCCATCACATCTTGTCTGTTAAAGTCATCAAGCATTTCACTGAATATTTTGTAATTCTTAAAACTTCCATCTGCTATGATGATTTGATAATACATCATGTTTTCAGCCAAAATGTGTGTCTTCCAATCAACTATTGGATATTTAGTAGCCAAGGATTCAACATCAATAGCAATGTCATCCCCTTAAACTATATCCAAACAAGCTCTAAGCTCCTCCTTTTCAGCATCATCTTATAGTTTCTGTTTCTTGACACTCTCTTCATCATGTTCTACTCTTGGTCTCTTCTTATTACTTTCTGCTTGCTTGCTACTGCTATCATTTTTCTTTCCACTGTCATCACTCATAGGAACAAAATCATTAATCCATTAATGTTCCTTCTTGTATAACTTCTGAATTTCTTCAAAACTCTTGCTCTTCAGCTGGTTGTGAGTGTACTTGCCCATGTGTTTCAGATAAGTAATCATCTGGTTTCTAAGTTGAGTTCTGGTTGGTGGTCTATTTCTAGTCTCTGCTGCTCTCTGGGCTGCAAAGAACCTCTTCCTTGCTGCAATGGTTTCCACCAAGAATCTAGCATGTTCATCAACAGAAAATAGTTCTCTTTCTTGTTCTTGAAGTCTTGCAGCTAGCAACTCGTTAGCATCCATCCTTGCTTGAACATCTTCCATTTGTTCAATCAATGCAGCATCCTTGGCCTCTTGTTCTGCAGCTCTTTCCCTAGCAATCCTTTGCTCTCTCTCAAACTGTGCTTGTTATTCTTCAAACAACCTTTGAGCTAGCTCTTCATCCATCTGAATATGAGCTTTTCTAGGGTTCTTTGGAGTAGGTTCAGGCTTCACCATCTTGCCTTTACCTTTGTCTTGGCTTTGTACTGTTGGTACTGGTGTTGCACTCCTTGGTTCTTCTTTAACATTACGAATCACTACTGAGGTTGTCCTTGGTCTTGCACTCCTAATGGCCACAAGTGTATTAGCAATAGTTGTCATCTCATCTTCAAAAATATCCCCAGTAGTACTTGTAAAAGGACCAGCAGCACTACCATTTGAAGGTCTAGCAGTACTAACATTAATACTAGCAGTATTAAGTGTATCCCCAGCAGTAGTAATTTGTTTAGCAGTACTACCACCTTTAACATTCTCCATTGCATCATCAAGCACATCAAATTCACTATCTTTAAACATTGGCTTTGTCTTGTCACTTTTCCTCCCCTGTTTGGATACATTCTCCTTATCCAAACCTTTTCTCCTTGAGGTACTAATCTTGAAGAGCTTCATCCCTGGAGTTCTTGCCCTTAGTGCCTTTTCCAATCTTTTAACTTTCTTTTGCAGCTTATTAATCACCAAGTCTTGAGTAGTCTTTGATTGTTATAAGGCAAGAACCCTGTTTGACAAATTTGTACAAATGACCATCAATTCATTTATGTTAGGTCTACCCTCATCACTTCCAGGTGTGTGACCTCCTGAGAGAGGTAAATCATGAGGTGTTGGTGGTACAAAATCCGTTAAATCATGTTGTTCATTCCTTTCCTCATCACATCCGGGTATGTTAACTTCTGGGAGAGGTGAATCATAGGAATGTTTAGATGCCCTCTCATACCTAGTATGAGCAATGGCACCCCCCATGGCTTCTTGGCACTTGGGTCTGTCACCTGAACCAACTTCTTGAGAAAGAGGATCATTAGACATTGCCGTGGATTGGGTCTTAGTTATGTTACCATTGGTCTGTGCTGCATCTAAGCTAGCAGCAGTAGTGGTAGCCCTCACCACTCTGTCATCCCTCTCCTTAAAGACAGCCTCATCTGCTACATTTGGTATAGGCACACTAGTCCGAGGTAACTGGGTGTCCTTTTGTAAGGCTTGTCTAGGTGATTGAGTATTTTGGGGTGATGATAATTCAGTAACAGGGATTTGTTCTTTAATTATGGGTCGAGTAGTTGAAGATGGTGGTTGGGGTTCAGAGGGTTGTCCTGAACCTTTACCCCCAACTACTGGTGGTGCCAACATTGATGCAAACAATGGAGTAACTCTCCCTGAAAAATCTTTTCTTTTTCTTTTCATATTAGTAAAAACCTTTTTAGTATGTTTAGGTGTTTCATAAGTATCATTAAAAGGTTATGTAAGAGAAATCTGATTATTCAAAAAGAGATGTAAAAACCTTAGATACATTAAAAATTTCTTTGTATTGGTATCCAAGTTCCTCAACATACCTTCAAAAATTAGTTTAGAAAAGTTAAACTTTTGACCAGTAGCTAAACAGATGACTGCAGATGCTATATTTGTGGAAAATTCATTCCAAGAAATAGATTTTGAACTTAGACAGTGTAAGATGGTATGTATAACGTACTTCCATTGAGGAGAGAAGAGAGCTTTTTGAAAAGTAAGTTTGTCAGAATCACTCTCATACCCCCCATCAATGCAATGTTTTCAAAAATAGCAGTATTTGTTAGATAAGTAATACCATCCTCATCATTAAAGTGAAGATCACTCCTCACTGATGATTCTGATATTACTACTGTCTTGCCATCAACTGTGGCATGAATTTGCTTCACATCATTGACTGTTTGAGAATTTGCAGTATTCCAAAACTGTTCAATATAGGAAGCATAGATAGTAGGACTTACAGTTAGGGCATAATGAATAGAGCTAGTAGTAAGAAAGTCCACTATCTGATGAAACTCAGCATTCTCCTCTGTTCTTTCCAAACAAGCAACCATATTGTGTTGATCAACAAACTTCAAATCCGCCATAGATGATTAATTGAGGATTAATTGTTGGAGTCGGTGATAAATTGAATTTGGGTTTGAAATCGAAAGAGTATTAATGAATATTGGGTGATCGTATGCGCTTAAATAGGTAAAAAGGAAACCTATAAGCGAAGTTATCCTTTTATAGACCCAAAATTCCCTCAACAGTTGTAACTCTAACGAACTTCAACGGTAACCCAGCAGTACTAACTTTGGCTCAGCAGCACTAACTTTTGCCTAGCAGTACTAACTTTTGCCTAGCAGCACCAAATCCTGCCTAGCAGCATTAACTTTACAACTATCAGTTTTAACTCCAAATTCATCACTAATATCATCTTCAAACCTCATCAATCATAACTCTAACAAACACATCTTCAGAGATTAAGTAATCCAATGCTAGCAACCAAAAAGTTAAATCTGCTAACATCAAAAGCCTTTGTGAGAAGATCTGCAACATTTTGGTCTGTGTGAATCTTGATCACCTGAATCAACTTCTTCTCATAAGAATCTCTGATGAAATGGTGCCTTATCTCTATGTGCTTGGTTTTAGAGTGAAACACTGGATTCTTCACAATACAAATGGTGCTTTCATTATCAATGTAAATCTTGGTGTTCATGAAATTAAACCCATAATCAAGCATTTGATTTTGGATCCATAACACCTGTCCATAACAATTAGCAGCAACAACATACTCTACTTCAGTGGTAGAGCGGGCAACTATAGTCTGCTTTTTACATTGCCATGAAATTAACCTTTTACCAAGAAATTGACAACCTCCTGTTGTGGATTTCCTGTCAAGGCTAGCTCAGGCATAATCACTATCAGAAAAAGCTTCTAAGTTAAATGGTGAATCCCTAGGATACCAAAGGCCCAATTTAGGTTGACCTTTCAGGTATCTAAAAATCCTCTTCACAGCATGAAGATGTGAGACTTTAGTAGTAACTTAGAACCTTGTATAAGCACAAAAACCAAACATTATGTCAGGCCTAGAAGCTGTTAAGTACATCAATGATCCAATCATTGATCTGTATAAGTAAACATTCACATCCCCAGCTTCTTCATCCTTGAGCAATGCCTTGTTAGTCTTTATTGGAGTGCTTGCTATCTTAACTGAGGAGAAATCAAATTTCTTTAATATATCAGCCATATACTTCTCTTGGCTGATGAAGATACCGTCATCTCTCTGCAAGACCGGTAACCCTAAGAAGAAAGTGAGCTCCCCCATAGAACTTATTTGAAACTTCTTGTGCATCAAACCTTCAAACTCTATACATAAAAACTTCTTAGTAGACCTAAAGATGATGTCATCTACATACACCTGCACTAACAAGATATCACCTTTGCTCTTCTTGATAAACAAAGTATTATCTATAAGCACTTTTTCTAAATCCATTTCTAATAAGTAGGTAGACAAATTCTCATACCAGGCTCTAGGAGCTTGATGTAGACCATATAAATCTTTTTCTACCTTATAAACATTTTCAGGAAATTATAGATCTTCAAAGCCAAGAGGTTAGTACACATACACCTCCTCTTCAATAGTACCATATAAAAAGGCACTCTTCACATCCATCTGGTATACAATAAACCCCATAAATGACGCATAGGCCAAAAATAAACTGATTGCTTCTATCCTAACAACAGGAGTAAAAACCTCATCATAATCAATTCCTTCTTCTTGGGTGTAACCTTGTGCAACCAGTCTTGCCTTGTTTCTAACTACTATCCCTCTCTCATCTTTCTTGTTTATGTAGACCCATTTTGTTCTAATGGCA
Organism: Tanacetum coccineum; assembly: GCA_026074375.1. Taxonomy (NCBI): domain Eukaryota; kingdom Viridiplantae; phylum Streptophyta; class Magnoliopsida; order Asterales; family Asteraceae; genus Tanacetum; species Tanacetum coccineum. Next base: position 18,612 of record BQNB010031245.1, read on the forward strand.
TGCTTGCCGTTAGGTAAATCAACCAATCTCCAAACCTTCTGCAAACTAAACTGTAGCAACTCATCTTGCATTGCCTCTATCCATATTGGATCTGTCAAAGCTTGTGTCACCTTCTTGGATTCTATTTGTGAGAGAAAACAGGCAAATAAGCAGTTTTGATAATCTTTGTGATTTGTTCTCCTCTTCTTTTTGATGTAACTGACCATAGCAAGTTCTTTAGAAATCTTGGTCATCCTCCTTGTTTGAGTAGTTGAATTTATATCTCTAATGATATGGTCTTTAGGATGATCCTTGTAAATTCTGGTTGTGAGAATAGGACTGACATTCATGGTGGTTTCTAAGTTGTTAAGGTCAGCCTCTGCACCCACATCTTCATCATCATATGCACCATTAAAAATACCAGTATTTAGAAGATCAGTAGTATCCTCCAAATCAAGCATGAAAGGATCAGTAGGAAAGTCATCATTTGGAAAAGTAGCAGCATTAATAGGGATTGATCCACCAATATTTTCATAAGAGGATCCAGCAGCATTAATAGGAGTGAACATCCTGTAGGTACTATTGCCATTAGTATCCTTGTCTTGTCCAAACACACTTTCAAACTCATTCCTTTGGGCTCTTTCTCTTCCTGGATCCACAGTAGTAAAAGAAGAACTAATAGCATTAACTGATGAACTAATAGTATTAACTTTGTTAGTGCTGTCAGTATTAGTAGCCTCCCCTTGACCAGGCAATCTTTTAATTTCTTGTCCAAATTGTTTTCTAATAGCCTCTTCTTGATCTCTAACATCCTTCTCTTGACCTTCTTTTGCTGGATCCTGTGCTTCATTCTGCTTTCCAGCATCATCAGCAACCTTATCATTTGAACTCTTTGGACCTTGAGAGTCAGAAGTCAAAAATGGTAGCAGTGCATATTATGGACCTGAAACTGTCTTCTTTTCAGCTTGTCCTGCATCAATATTTGCTTTGGTACCTGCATTACCATTAGTTTGATTCCCTGCAAAAACTGGTTGATAATTCATAGACATGGTTAGAGTATCAATATCAAACATCCAGTTAGGTCCAGTTCCTGCAACATTTGGTTTGTTTTCAAGAAAATTTATGTGCAGGTTCTCCTTTACAAATTTGGTTCTAGTGTTGAATACTCTAAATGCTTTACTATTGATAGAGTATCCTATAAAGAATCCATCATCAGACTTTCCATCAAACTTACCTAGGTGATCTAAGGTATTTAGGATTGTAACAGGATACCCAAATGGTCTCATGAAGCTTAAGGCAGGTTTTCTACCTAGAAAAAGTTCATAAAGGGTCTTATTGTGAGGCTTGATAACTAACACCCTATTTTGGACATAGAAAGCAGTATTAACTGCTTCACCCCAAAAGGTAGTTGGAAATTTAGAATCTGCTAGCATAGTCCTAGCTGCCTTTATTAGTGTCCTATTTTTCTTTTCAGCAACACCATTTTGCTGAGGAGTCCTAGCAACACTAAATTCCCTCCTAATGCCCTTCATTTCACAGAACTCATTCATAATCCTATTCTTGAATTTAGTTCCATTGTCACATCTGATTGTTTTAACCTAATGATCTATTTGGTTTTCTATGCCAGTTATAAAGTTCTTAAGGATCTCAGGAGTCTCATCCTTAGTAGCCAAAAACAAAAACCTAACTGAATCTACTAAAGTCATTAGTGACAACTAGGCAGTAAGTCTTTTATATGACTACCAAGCTAGAACACACTGGGTCGCCACATTCATGCAAACCACATTTAATAACTATAAAGGTTTGCCAGCACGATACGACACAGCTCACACGGGGGGCCGCGCCTGGATATGTGGTCGCGATACACATTGGAGGTGGCATTAGTGTGTACAGTCCGTCCAGATACGATCCACTTCTCTAGACAAGAGAGCGAACACGTATATGACTGATCTCATTAAATGTATCCAGAAGCAGGAGCTTTAGTTGACATGGCAACACGAGCGGATCGCGCAGCATGTTACACCGACGTCTCGAGTGGTAATCTTTTCGAAGAGTACGCGAGTAGGCAACGATACTGAGTGTGAGACGCGCAATTGGGTCCAGTATATGCCTCTAATGCGCGAGATAGAGATTAGACACTCATCTATTTACTGCCTGAAGTGAGGCGTAGAGAGAACAGAGTCAATTACCTCTGAAGTCGACAGCCGCAGTGTCGAGTTCTAGTCTAGCATCAGCGCGGCACTTGAGTGGATGTTAGTAGCAGATGGCCGTGGAGGAACACTGTGTCTAAGTCAGGGGTCTGATGACATGAAGCATACTCAGCGATATAGCTTACGAAAGCAGGACAATTGATAGTGTGCAACAAGACATTCATTCTCAGTGAAAAGAAACACTGTTATTGTGTATCTAGGTACACGACATAGTGTAGAGAGTACAGACATATATCAGTAGGTTAAATTTAAGTTTCCTTTACAAAGATACATCTGAAATCAGAAGTTTTCAATTCTAATTTTACCTTTTCTAGTAATTTTACCTCCTTTAGGACTTTCTCCAAATGCAACAAATCCACCATCAATATCTTGATAATCTGAGAGGTAGAACTTGTTTCTAGTCATTATCCCTATTTCCTTCTGCATTATCCCTATTTCCTTCAGCATTATCCCTATTTCCAGCATGATGAGGACTTAACAGCATTATCTCTATTTCCTTCAGCAGCATTAATTACTGCTTTTGGCCCAGCAGTAGTTACATTGGTAAACCTAGAAGTATTAACTTTTTCTTTAAAATTATTAGTTTTAGCTGCTAATTTTTGGTTAAAAGGCCTTCTTACTGGTGAATGTGCTTTAAAATAAGAATATATTTTGGGTAATGCATCATTCACTTTTGATTTAGGAGCAGCAGTATTAACAGGCCTAGCAGTACTAATTGATGTTGCTACTCTTGGAGAGATTTGCTTAGCAGTATTAACTGGTACTTGTCCTGACTTTGTTACAACTGCTGTTGGAACAAAATTCCTTTTAGGATGTGGGTGAGTAAATTTATTTTTGTGGTTCACCCTCTGAGCATTGTTCCATACTAGTCTAATTTCCCTTTGACCGGTAACCCTTCCCTTATTATTCAATACTAGTTTTTCTACCATTTTCTTGTCATGAAAATCACAGTCTTTAATTAAATGGTTAAAACTCCCACATACAAAACAAGCTTTCTTTATAGACTCAAAACCATTCCCTAGTTTCTGAGTCATAATTCCATTCCAGTTTCTTCTATTATCCCTAGGACTTTTACTTTTCCTAGAATACTTTACTTTCCTATGTGTGTTTTCCTTATTAACAGATTTAACATTCTCATCAGATTTGACAAAATTAATTTTAGTAAACTTTGGTTTTGTCTGATCAGATTTAGGTCTAAACACACTATCATTTTCACTATCAGTGTCCTAATCTTCAATGATAGGAGCACTAGGCCTAACAGTTTTAGGCTTTTCTACAATATCCTTAATAGTATTAGATATACTAGTTTCAGTTTCACTTACTTTAGTCTTATAGACAGAATCATCTAACCCAGCAAAGGATAAGTCAGGTCTTGAGGGCATGTAGTTCCCAGTGTAGGGAGGGGGAACTGCATGAAACCCTTCACCTATTTTGAATCTATCATTTACTAGACTATCATCCACATCACTTTCTCTACTGTTAAACACACTATGAACCACTTCATTCTTATTTATTTGACTATCATAACCATGACCAGCTTTGTCTTTATCACTTATTTGACTATTTATCAGTTTAGTTAGATTCTTTGATGATTCTTCAAAATTTTCTAGTTTAAGTTTCAAATCATCTTTCTCTTTTAAAGCTTCTTCTAACTGATTTTTAAGGTCTTTGATAGAAATATCTTTCACTTGGACATCATACTTTAAAAATGCAATGTCTTCTTCATAAACAGCTTCATTTTTTCATGAATAACTATCCTAGCTTCTAATGATTCTAATCCCATTTGATAACCTATAATTTCTAGATTAGATTTTTTAAGAGCTTCACGCTGTTGATCATACTGTTTTTGAAGAGTTTCATATGATTTTAAGCAATCTTTAGAGCAAGTATGTACCTCAGAGTCTGAACTTGATGAACTTTGAGATGTATAGGCCATTAGAGCAAAGTTTGTGGGTCCTTCTTTAGCTTGGAAGCTCCAATCATAACCACCTATCCCATCTTGAACAACCAAGGCATTTGCAGGAGTCTCCACTGGTACAACCCTCCTTGGATTATCTCCATTTCTATACCCCTGATTCCTTGGTGCCCTGCATTCTCTAGCAAAGTGACCTCTCCTGTGGCAGTTGTAACATTCAACCTTTGTTTTATCAAAGCCAACAGTTTCTTTGCCATTGAAATTCAGATTCCTTCCTGTCTTCTTTATGAATCTTTTCACCCTCATGGTAAGCATGGCCACCTGCCATTTGAGATCCATCTCTTCAATATCATCAGTATCAATCTACTCTAGATCTTTATTGTCCATTTGTGGACTATTAGATTGATTAGCAAAGAAGGAAAACATGACATCATCAGCATAAGATTGTCCCTGTGAACTAGCAGTAGAAACTTCATGAGCAGTATTAACTGCTTCATTAGTACTGCTAGTGTTTTCTGAAGATACAAAAGCCACATTCTGAGAATTTGAGCTTGAGCTTGATTGGCTTTTAATCTCAGCTTCATACACCTTCAAATTGTTGCATAAATCATCCATACTCAACGTGTCTAGATCAAATTTGTTTCTTTAAGGCAATATTGTTCCAAGCTGATGGTAAACTTCTCAACAACTTCAGATTTGCATCCTCCTGAGAGATATCTTCACCATGAATTTCCAATTGGCTAATGAGTTTATGAAACCTATCATAGGTTTTATCCAGTCTTTTAGATCTTGATGCAACAAAATTTTCATATTGCTGCTTCAGAATGGTCTTCTGCATTTTCTTTGATTCTTTGTTGCCTCCAAACATGGTCTTGATTGCTTCCCATCAGGTCTTTGCATCCTTGATTCCATGAAACTTTAATAGATGCTCATCAGGAATGGCCAACAACAAAGTGCTTTTTTCTTTCAATTCATTCTTTCTTGCAAGCTTTTGTTCAGCAGTTTTAGGAGGAATATGACCTTCAGCACTAGCTGATGCAACAGCAGGTGCATCACCATTCACAATAACTTCCCAAAGAGCATAATCAGTGTGAGTAAGATATTGCTCTATTCTCATGCTCCATAGATCATAGTCTCCTGTTTTGAGTATAGGAAGTTTTAGTGCAGACACTGTTTGGGTAGTTTTTGACTGTGATTCCATCTTCTCTTTGATTATGAGATCTTGTGTAGATATAGCGTTCTTCTTATTCAGAGTTTCTCAACCTGGGACGTGTGGGTTATAGGCCCACCACGCTTCCGCTGCCAATTGTAGAGTCTGATATAACTCCTTAGATCATTATAGCTCAGATTGTTTAGATCTTATATCTAGGATAAATTAATAAAGACAGAATATTCAATACATAGAATCATTGTTATTAACATAAGGTTTTTCATCATTATCTTCTATGACACGTGACTACTACAAGCCCCAATTCTACATGATCAACTGTAGAATGGTTACCTAATCTAACAGGATCAATGAAATATTGATCTTGGGGCTAAAACACAACCAATCTAACTGTTAGTTATATAGTTAAAACTGTTAGTTATAATAGTTAGTACTGCTAAAGTGATATGCATGAGATATATTAGAAATAGATATGCATTGATCACTTAACATGTTTTGTAAGACCATTAGGGTTTCCTTGGTGTATAAAAGGAACCCTACGACATAGATCTAGATATCAAGTTTTATATCAGTTTTCATCTTAGTATTCATAGTTTGCATAGCAATCATAGTTAGTATTCATAGCTATTTTGTAACTCAAAATAGTATTCAATATATTGAAAGTTTAGTAAAGATCTTGTTTTACTGTTTCATCATTCTTCTTAGTATTACAAGCTAGATTCCGCATAGTTTGTAGTATTTACAATCTTAATTTCTACTATAGTAGTTTTGGATCTATCCAACACAACTAAGATTTAACAAGCTAAGTAAGATCTGTTCAAAAGGGATCAACAAGTGGTATTAGAGCTTGTTGAGAAACTCTAAATAAGAAGAACACTATATCTACACAAGATCTCATAATCAAAGAGAAGATGGAATCACAGTCAGAAACTACCCAAACAGTGTCTGCACTAAAACTTCCTATACTCAAAATAGGAGACTATGATCTATGGAGTATGAGAATGAAGCAATATCTTACTCACACTGATTATGCTCTTTGGGAAGTTATTATGAATGGTGATGCACCTGCTGTTGCATCAGCTAGTGCTGAAAGTCCTATTCCTCCTAAAACTGCTGAACAAAAGCTTGCAAGAAAGAATGAATTGAAAGCAAAAAGCACTCTGTTGTTGGCCATTCCTGATGAGCATCTATTGAAGTTTCATGGAATCAAGGATGCAAAGACCTTATGGGAAGCAATCAAGACCAGGTTTGGAGGAAACAAAGAATCAAAGAAAATGCAGAAGACCATTCTGAAGCAGCAATATGAAAATTTTGTTGCATAAAGATCTAAAGGACTAGATAAAACCTATGATAGGTTTTAGAAACTCATCAGCCAATTGGAAATTCATGGTGAAGATATCTCTTAGGAGGATGCAAATCTGAAGTTGTTGAGAAGTTTACCATAAGCTTGGAACAATATTGCCTTAATCATGAGAAACAAATCTGATCTAGACACATTGAGTATGGATGATTTGTACAACAATTTAAGGGTGTATGAAGCTAAGATTAAAGGCCAATCAAGCTCAAGCTCAAATTCTCAAAATGTGGCTTTTGTATCTTCAGAAAACACTAGTAGTACTAATGAAGCAGTTAATACTGCTCATGAAGTTTCTACTGCTAGTTCACAGGGACAATCTTATGCTGATGATGTCATGTTTTCTTTCTTTGCTAATCAATCTAATAGTCCACAGCTGGACAATAAAGATCTAGAGCAGATTGATACTGATGATCTTGAAGAGATGGATCTCAAATGGCAGGTGGCCATGCTTACCATGAGGGTGAAAAGATTCATAAAGAAGACAGGAAGGAATCTGAATTTCAATGGCAAAGAAACTGTTGGCTTTGATAAAACAAAGGTTAAATGTTACAACTGCCACAGGAGAGGTCACTTTGCTAGAGAATGCAGGGCACCAAGGAATCAGGGGTATAGAAATGGAGATAATCCAAGGAGGGTTGTACTGGGTTGTACCAGTGGAGACAGTCCTGGCAAATGCCTTGGTTGTTTTCAAGATGGGATAAGGTGGTTATGATAAGATGGCTTCCAAGCTAAAGAAGGGACCCACAAACTTAGCTTTAATGTGGCCAATACATCTCAAAGTATACATCTCAAAGTTCATCAAGTTCAGACTCTAAGGTACATACTTGCTCTAAAGATTTCTTAAAATCATATGAAACTCTTCAAAAATAGTATGATCAACAGCGTGAAGCTCTTAAAAAATCTAATCTAGAAATTATAGGTTATCAAATGGGATTAGAATCATTAGAAGCTAGGATAGTTATTCATTAAAAAATGAAGCTGTTTATGAAGAAGACATTAGTTTTTTAAAGTATGATGTCCAAGTAAAAGATATTTCTATCAAAGACCTTAAAAATCAGGTAGAAGAAGCTTTAAAGGAGAAAGATGATTTGAAACTTAAACTAGAAAATTTTGAAGAATCATTAAAGAATCTAACTAAACTGATAAATAGTCAAATAAGTGCTAAAGACAAAGCCGTTCTTAGTTATGATTGTCAAATATATGAGAATGAAGTGGTTTATAGTGTGTTTAACAGTAGAGAAAGTGATGTGGATGATAGACCAGTAAATGATAGATTCAAAACAGGTGAAGGAATTCATGCAGTTCCCCCTCCCTACACTGGGAACTACATGCCCTCAAGACCTGAGTTATCCTTTGCTGGGTTAGATGATTCTGTCTATAAGACTAAAGTAAGTGAAACTGAAACTAGTATATCTAAGACTAGTAAGGATATTGTAGAAAAGCCTAAAACTGTTAGGTCTACTGATAGTGATAATGCTAGTGTGTTTAGACCTGAATCTGATCAGACAAAACCAAAGTTTACTAAAATTAATTTTGTCAAATCTGATGAGAATGTGAAATCTGTTAATAAGGAAAACACACATAGGCAAGTAGAGTATTCTAGGAAAAGTAAAAGTCCTAGGGATAATAGAAGAAACTAGAATGGAATTATGACTCAGAAACTATGGAATGGTTTTGAGTTTATAAAGAAAGCTTATTTTGTATGTGGAAGTTTCAACCATTTAATCAAAGACTGTGATTTTCATGACAAGAAAATGGTAGAAAAACTAGTGTTGAATAATAAGTGAAGGGTTACTGGTCAAACGGAAATTAGACTAGTATGGAATAACGCTCAGAGGGTGAACCATCAAAATAAATTTACTCACCCAAATCCTAAAAGGAATTTCATTCCAATAGCAGTTGTAACAAAGTCAGGACAAGTACCAGTTAATACTGCTAAGCAAACCTCTCCAAGAGCAGCAGCATCAATTAGTACTGTCATGCCTGTTAATACTGCTTCCCTAAATCAAAAATGAATGATGCATTACCTTTAACATATTCTTATTTTAAAGCACATTCACCAGTAAGAAGGCCTTTCAACCAAAAATTAGCAGCTAAAACCAATAATTTTAAAGAAAAAGTTAATACTGCTAGGTTTACCAATGTAACTACTGCTGGGCCAAAAGCAGATGTTAATGCTACTGAAGGAAATAGGGATAATGCTATTAAGTCCTCAACATGCTGGATTTGGAGACCAAAAGGAAATGTAATAGACCATATCTCCAAAGATAGTGGATCATACATTCCGAAAAGATTTGACTATGTTGATCCACAAGGCAGACTCAAGTTAGTAATGGCTTGGGTCCCCAAGAGAAACTAATTCTCTTATTTTGAGTGTAGGGTAATCCACAATATGCTTTACAGGATCAAGGGATTTTTGACAGTGGATGCTCTAGGCATATGACTGGAAACAAGTTCTACCTTTCAGATTATCAAGATATTGATGGTGGATTTGTTGCATTTGGAGGAAGTCCTAAAGGAGGTAAAATTACTAGAAAAGGTAAAATTAGAACTGAAAATTTAGACTTTGAAGATGTATACTTTGTAAAGGAACTTAAATTTAACCTTTTCTCTGTCTCACAAATGTGTGACAAAAAAAACAGTGTTCTTTTCACTAAGACTGAATGTCTTGTTCTGTCTCTTGATTTTAATCTACTTGATGAAAGTTAAGTCTTGCTTAAAGTTCCCAGACAGAACAACATGTCCAGTTTTGATCTAAAGAATGTTGTTCCTTCAGGAGGTTTGACTTGTTTATTTGCAAAGGCTACAATAGATGAGTCTAATTTATGGCATAGGAGGCTTGGTCACATAAACTTTAATACTATGAACAAACTTGTGAGGGGAAACCTTGTAAGAGGTTTGCCTTCAAAGCTTTTTGAAAATGACCATACATGTGTTGCTTGTCAGAAGGGAAAGCAACACAAAGCCTCCTGTAAGACAAAGACTGTGAGCTCTATTTGCAAACCTTTATAGTTATTACACATGGATTTATTTGGCCTAGTTTCTGTAAGGAGTATAAATAAAAAGACTTACTGCCTAGTTGTCACTGATGACTTTAGTAGATTCAGTTGGGTTTTCTTTTTGGCCACTAAGGATGAGACTCCTGAGATCCTTAAGAACTTCATAACTGGCATAGAAAACCAAATAGATCATAAGGTTAAAACAATCAGATGTGACAATGGAACTGAATTCAAGAATAGGATTATGAATGAGTTCTGTGAAATGAAGGGTATTAGGAGGGAATTTAGTGTTGCTAGGACTCCTCAGCAAAATGGTGTTGCTAAAAGGAAAAATAGGACACTAATAGAGGCAGCTAGGACTATGCTAGCAGATTCCAAATTGCCAACTACCTTTTGGGCTGAAGCAGTTAATACTGCTTGCTATGTCCAAAATAGGGTGTTAGTTATCAAGCCTCACAACAAGACCCCTTATGAACTTTTTCTAGGTAGAAAACCTGCCTTAAGCTTCATGAGACCATTTGGGTGTCCTGTTACAATCCTAAATACCTTAGATCACCTAGGTAAGTTTGATGGAAAGTCTGATGATGGATTCTTTATAGGATACTCTATCAATAGTAAAGCATTTAGAGTATTCAACACTAGAACCAGATTTGTAAAGGAGAACCTTCACATAAATTTTCTTAAAAATAAACCATATGTTGCAGGAACTGGACCTAACTAGATGTTTGATATTAATACTCTAACTATGTCTACGAATTATCAACCAGTTTTTATAAGGAATAAAACTAATGGTAATGCAGGTACCAAAGCAAATATTAATGCAAGACAAGCTGGAAAGAAGATAGTTTCAGGTCCATAATATGTACTGCTACCATTTTTGACTTCTAACTCTTAAGGTCTAAAGAGTTCAAATGATGAGGTTACTGATGATGCTAGAAAGCAGAATGAAGCTCAGGATCCAGCAAAAGAAGGTCAAGAGAAGGATGTTAGAGATCAAGAAGAGGCTCTTAGAAAACAATTTGGACAAGAAATTAAAAGATTATCTAGTCAAGGGGAGGCTACTAATACTAACAGCACTAACAGAGTTAATACTGTTAGTTCATCAGTTAATGCTGTTAGTTCTTCTTTTACTATTGTGGATCCAGGAAGAGAAAGAGCCCAAAGGAATGAGTTTGAAAGTGTGTTTGGACAAGACAAGGATACCAATGGCAACAGTACCTACAGGATGTTCACTCCTGTTAATGCTACTAGATCCTCTTATGAAAATCTTGGTGGATCAATCCCTGTTAATGCTGATACTTTTCTAAATAATGACTTTCCTACTAATCCTCTCATGCCTAATTTGGAGGATACTGCTGATCTTCTAAATACTGGTATCTTTAGTGGTACATATGATGATGAAGATGTGGGTGCAGAGGCTGACCTTAACAACTTAGAAACCACCATGAATGTCAGTCCTATTCCCACAACTAGAATTCACAAGGATCATCCTAAAGAGCAGATCATTAGAGACATAAATTCAACTACTCAAACAAGGAGGATGATTAAGATTTTTGAAGAACTTGCTATGGTCAGTTACATTAAAAAGCAGAGAAGAACAAATCACAAAAAACTGCTTATTTGCCTATTTTCTCTCGCAAATAGAACCTAAGAAGGTGACACAAGCTTTGACAGATCCAAGCTGGATAGAGGCAATGCAAGATGAGTTGCTACAGTTTAGTTTGCAGATGGTTTGGAGATTGGTTGATTTACCCAAAGGCAAGCATGCCATTGGAACAAAATGCGTCTATAGAAATAAGAAAGATAAGAGAGGGATAGTAGTTAGAAACAACAAGGAGAATGATCAAGATTTTTAAAGAACTTGCTATGGTCAGTTACATCAAAAAGCGGAGGAGAACAAATCACAAAGATTATCAAAACTAATTATTTGCCTATTTTCTCTTACAAATAGAACCCAAGAAGGTGACACAAGCTTTGACAGATCCAAGCTGGATAGAGGTAATGCAGGATGAGTTGCTACAGTTTAGTTTGCAGAAGGTTTGGAGATTGGTTGGTTTACCCAAAGGCAAGTATGCCATTGGAACAAAATGGGTCTATAGAAACAAGAAAGATGAGAGAGGGATAGTAGTTTCTAACCTATATTTGAAAATGGATTTAAGAAAGAGGGCTTATAATAAGCTTTATTTATCAACAAGAAGAGCAAAGGTGATATACTGTTAGTGCAGGTGTATAGTAGATGAATCATCTTTGGGGTCTACTAAGAAGTCTTTATGTATAGAGTTTGAAGGTTTGATGCACAAGAAGTTTCAAATAAGTTCTATTGGGGAGCTCACTTTCTTCTTAGGGTTAGAGGTCTTGCAGAGAGATGATGGTATCTTCATCAGCCAAGACAAGTATATGGCTGATATATTAAAGAAATTTGATTTATCCTCAGTTAAGATAGCAAGCACTCCAATAGAGAATAACAAGGCAATGTTTAAGAGATGAGAAGCTGAGGATGTGGATGTTCACTTATAAAGATCAATGATTGGATCATTGATGTACTTAACAGCTTCTAGGCCTGACATAATGTTTGCTGTTTGTGCTTGTGCAAGGTTCCAAGTTACTCCTAAAGTCTCACATCTTCAAGCTGTAAAGAGGATCTTTAGATACCTGAAAGGTCAACCTAAATTGGGCCTTTGGTATCCTAGGGATTCACCATTTGACTTTGGAAGTTTTCTGATAGTGATTATGCGGAGCTTAGAGCCTTGACCGAAAATGCCCAACAGAGTTGTCATTTTCTTGGCAAAAAGTTAATTTCATGTCAATGTAAAAAGCAACTATAGTTGCCAACCTCTACACTGAAGCAGAGTATGTTGCATTGCTAGCTAATTGTAGTAGACAGGTGTTATGGATCCAAAATTAAATGCTTGATTATGGTTTTAATTTCCTGAACACCAAGATTTGCATTGATAATGAAAGCACCATTTGTATTGTGAAGAATCCAGTATTTCACTCTAAAAGCAAGCACATAGAGATAAGGCACCATTTTATTAAAGATTCTTATGAGAAGAAGTTGATTTAGGTGATTAAGATTCACACAGACCAAAATGTTATAGATCTTCTCACAAAGGCTTTTGATGTTAGCAAATTTAACTTTTTGGTTGCTAGCATTAGATTACTTAATCTCTGAAGATGTGTTTGTTAGAGTTATGATTGATGAGGTTTGAAGAATGATATTGTTTTATGAATTTGGAGATAAAACTAGATAGTTGAAAATTAAATGCTGCTATGGCAGGAATTTGGTGCTACTAGTCAAAAGTTAGAACTCAGCTAGGCAAAAGTTAGTGCTGCTGTAGCCAAAGTTAGTACTATAAGCTGGTTTCCCGTTGAAGTTTTTTTAGAGTTACAACGAGTTATGGGAATTTTGCGTCTATAACAAGGATAACTTTGCTTATAGGTTTCCTTTTTACCTATTTAAGCGCATATGATCACCCAATATTCATTAATACTCTTTCGATTTCAAACCCAAATTCAATTTATCACCGACTCCAACAATTAATCCTTAATGAATCATCTATGGCGGATTTAAATTTGTTGATCAATACAACATGGTCGCATGCTTAGAGAAATCAGAAGGGAATGTTGATTTTCATGAGATAGTGGACTTTCTTACTGCTAGCACTGTACACTATGCCTTAACTGTAAGTCCTACTATCTATGCTTCTTATATTGAACATTTTTGGAATACTGCATATTCTCAAACAGTCAATGATGTGAAGCAAATTTATGCCACAGTTGATGGCAAGACAGTAGTAATATCAGAATAATCAGTGAGGATTGATCTTCACTTTAATGATGAGGATGGTATTACTTGACTAACAAATACTGCTATTTTTGAAAACCTTGCATTGATGGGGTATGAGTAATTCTGACAAACTTACTTTTCAAAAAGCTCTCTTTTCTCCTCAATGTAAATACCTCATACATACCATCTTACACTGCCTAAGTTCAAAATCTACTTCTTGGAATGAATTTTCCACTAATATAGCATCTGTAATCATCTGTTTAGCTACTGGTTAAAAGTTTAATTTTTCTAAACTAATTTTTGATGGTATGTTGAGGAACTTGGATACCAATACAAAGAAATTTTTAATGTATCCAAGGTTTTTACAACTCTTTTTGAATAAACAGATTTCTCTTACAGAACCTTTTAATGATACTTATGAAACACCTAAGCATACTAAAAAGGTTTTCACTAATATGAAAAGAAAAGGAAATTTTTCAAGGAGAGCTACTCCATTGTTTGCATCAATGTTGGCACCACCAGTAGTTAGGGGTGAAGGTTCAGGACAACCCTCTGAACCCCAACCCCCATCTTCAACTACTCAACCCATAATTGAAGAACAAATCCCTGTTACTAAATTATCATCACCCCAAAATACTCAATCACCTAAGCAAGCCTTACAAAAGGACACTCAGTTACCTCAGACAAGTGTGCATATACCAAATGTAGCAGATGAGGTTGTCTTTAAGGAGAGGGATGATAGAGTGGTGAGGGATACCACTACTGCTGCTAGCTTAGATGCAGCACAGGCCAGTGGTAACATAACTAAGACCTAATCCATGGTAATGTCTAATGATCCTCTTTCTTAGGAAATTGGTTCAGGTGACAGACCCAGGTGCCAAGAAGCCATAGGGGGTGCCATTGCTCAGACTAGGTCTAAAAGGGCATCTAAACATTCCTATGATTTACCTCTCCTAAGAGTTAACACACCCGAAAGTGATGAGAAAAGGAATGAACAACAGGATTTGACGGATTTTGTACCACCAACACCCCATGATTCACCTCTCTTAGGAGGTCACACACCTAGAAGTGATGAGGGTAGACCTAACATAAATGAATTGATGGCCATTTATATAAATTTGTCAAACAGGGTTCTTGCCTTGGAACAATCAAAGACTGCTCAAGACTTGGTGATCAATAAGCTGCAAAAGAAAGTTAAAAGATTGGAAAAGGCACTAAGGGTAAGAACTCCAGGGATGAAGATCTTCAAGATTGGTACCTCTAGGAGAAAAGGTTTGGATAAGGAGAATGTATCCAAACAGGGGAGGAAAAGTAACAAGACAAACCCAATGTTTAAAGATAGTGACTTTGATGTGCTTGATGATGCAATGGAGAATGTTGAAGGTGGTAGTACTGCTGAACAAATTACTACTGCTATGGATACACTTAATACTGCTAGTATTAATGTTAGTACTGCTGGACCTTCAAATGGTAGTGTTGCTGGTCCTTTTACAAGTACTACTGGGATATTTTTTAAGATGATATGACAACTATTGCTGATACACTTGTGGCCATTAGGAGTGCAAGACCAAGGACAACCTCAGTAGTGATTTATAATGTTAAAGAAGAACCAAGGAGAGTAACACCAGTACCAACAGTACAAAGTCAAGATAAAGGTAAAGGCGAGATGGTGGAGCATGAACCTACTCTAAAGAACCCTATAAAATCTCATATTCAGATGGATAAAGAGCTAGCTCAAAGGTTGTTTAAAGGGAAAGCGCTGCAAAATAAGAGGCCAAGGATGCTACATTGATTGAATAAATGGAAGATGTTTAAGAAAGGATGGATGCCGATGAGTTGCTAGCTGCAAGACTTCAAGAACAAGAAAGAGAAAAATTTTCTATTGATGAACAGTCTAGGTTCTTGGTGGAAACCATTGCAACAAGGAAGAAGTTCTTTACAACTTAGAGAGCAGCAGAGATTAGAAATAGACCACCAACCAGAACTCAACTCAGAAACCAGATGATTACTTATCTAAAACACATGGGCAAGTACACTCATAATCAGCTGAAGAGCAAGAGTTTTGAAGAAATTCAAAAGTTATACAAGAAGGAACAAAAATGGATTAATGATTTTGTTCCTATGAGTGATGACAGTGGAAAAAAAGATGATAGAAGTAGCAAGCAAGCAGAAAGTAGTAAGAAGAGACCAAGAGCATAACATGATGAAGAGAGTGTCAAGAAACAGAAACTACAAGATGATGCTAAAAAGGAGGTGCTTAAAGCTTGTTTGGATATTATTCAAAGTGATGACATTGCTATTGATGTTGAATCCTTGGCTACTAAATATCCAATAGTTGATTGAAAGACACACATTTTGACTGAAAACATGATGTATTATCAAATCATCAGAGCAGATAGAAGTTCTAAGAATTACAAAATATTCAGTGAAATGCTTGATGAATTTGACAAACAAGATGTGATGGATTTACACAGACTGGTAAAAGAAAGGTATGATACAACAAGTCCAGAAGGATATGACTTGTTGTTTTGGGGAGATCTAATGACATTATTTGAGCCTTGTGAGGAAGATGAAGTTTGGAGAAATCAATAAGGCTACAACTTGATAAGCTGGAGATTATTTGACTCATGTGGAGTTCATGTATTGTTGATGGATAATGGAATTGCTATTCACATGATGATAGAAAAGAAATATTCTCTTACTCAAGAAATGCTTTCAAGGATGTTAAATAGAAGACTAGAAGTTGATCATGAAAGTGAAATGGCATTTGAGGTTCTCAGATTTACCAGATCACAACTTAAAAAGTAGAAGAGTGTTTGGATACATCCTCCTAGTGATCAAGATGCTGATAATGAAGAAACTTGATGATTAACAAGATGAATATCAAGTTTAGGGGAGGATTTTTGGGAATTAGAGCCTTCTACAACTTAATGTTGCTAGTTCAAGTTTGTGTTGCTGCTGAAGATTATAAGAAAACTGTCTAAGTCATTAGTGCTGCTAGTGTAATTGTTAGTGCTGCCGGTACAAAGTTAGTACTGTCAGTTTATTAATAATGTTAGTTATATAGTTAGTACTGTTAGGTATAATAGTTAGTACTGCTAAAGTTCATAGTTTGCATAGCAATCATAGTTAGGATTCATAGCTATTTTGTAACTCAAAATAATATTCAATATATTGGAGGTTTAGTAAAGATCTTGTTTTACTGTTTCATTGTTCTTCTTAGTATTGCAAACTAGATTCCGCATAGTTTGTGATATTCTCAATCTTAGTTTCTACTATAGTTGTCTTGTATCTATCTAATACAACTAAGCTTTAACAATCTAAGTAAGATCTGTCAAGAAGGGATCAACAAATTGTTACTTAATCGTTTATATTTGAGAATTATAGTAATTATGGAGTACTTGGTGAAGATTGACTAAAAGGCACGCATTCTAGAGCTTAAACAAAGATATTTTGAAGATTACTATTCTGACATCTAATACGTCGTATCCTTCAAGGAAGATACGGCGTATCTGTACCTGTACTCACCAAAGACCACGAAGGAAACAAGATCCAATACGCTGTATCCAGGAAAGGCAATACGTCGTATTCAAGCTATATGGGAATAAAATATTCTGGAAGATATCAAACGTGGTTCCTACTCCAAGAAACCCCCAATACGCCGTATCCAACACTTCGGATACATCGTATCAAACCGACTTCAGACCCTATAAATAGAAAACTCAAAAACGAGTTTTAAGTGTGCAAAATCATATTCTCGATACATAAGCCACAAAAGTCGATTTTTAAAGGAGAAAAAAGAGCTGAAGAGGTCGAGCAACGCGATTAATTCCAAAGGAGACAACGTGTAATTTCTTATACTCTTGTAATCATTCAGTTTTTGGTATCATTCGTTAACTCAGTTAGTTTACCTTGGCTAAATCATTAGTTTTGTATTATTTATGACGTTCGAAGGCTAATACCTTCGGGTATTATCCATTGTTATGAAGATCTTAATGTTTGGTTTGTTTATCTCGATTTCTTAATTTATCGTTGAATTGCTTGTTTATGTTTATCATCATACTTGTTTACGTGCTTTTGTATGCGATCTATCATTCAACTAGATCTAGTGATACAGACCAAGTAATCTAGATGTCGAGATAGCTCTCCATATAGTGATTTATACAACTAGACCAATAGGATCACAATTAACGACCTATCTTCATCCTTTGATTGTGAGCTTAGTTGAGCCATAAGGTGACCTTGGTATTAACGAGTATGTTCTAATCAATTGGTAAAGACTTGGTTAGTGGACTACTAGTGTATGAAGTGCCATTAAGCAGTAAGTGGGCGAAGTCTCTATGAGCTAGGGTTTAACAAGATCACCATTGCCTTAATCCCTAAGATAGATTACAATCAACAAATAGGATGCTTTATGCGAATGCGTTTAATTGTGACAGGATTCTACATATCTATGTCTTAGGAAGAAGTAACGCCTAAGTCTTAAGAATGATATCCCGCTTCGAGATAAGTAATCATTGCACTAATAAATAAACCAACGTTCTGACTGGATTAATAATGGTTAATATAATTTTCTTATATTTAGCTAGACTGCTCTTTTATCTTCTGTTAATTTGCTTGCATGTGTTTTAGTGTCTTGAATTGGTTTTAGTCACCACCAAACCTGTGCCAGTCTCTCAGACTGAAAACCCCCCTTATTTGTTAGATTTAGGATTAACATAGGTTTAACATAGATTAGACTAACTTAGATTAGAAAAAACAAGGTATCAATAAATTGGAAGTGTTCCTCGCTCTTAGTGATCGACACCCTACTTACCACAAAACTCCCACCGACCGGGTACACTACCTGTTAAAGTGTTATTTTTTGTTAAGTCGGCAAAATATAAATTTAAAACTTGAATCATAATTTAACACCACACAACGACACAATCAATTTGTTACTTCTTGTTAGTGGTGTGCATGTTAGGTATTATAAAACTAGCTATAAGATATTACATTAGCATAGACATCTAGTGAAACGCGATTAGAACTAAGTGAAAACCTCATGTTTGGGTAGATAGCTATTTAAATATTTATTGTGTGTGGTTTAACTATTGGGTGGGAAAAGCGCATTCAGAGCTGCCTGCTTAGGTGATCACGTAGACGCGAAACTAACCAATTCCCAATAGGATAAGGGGAATACTTACACATTACACTAACGAGGGTGACGGGCAACAGATTAAAGGAAATAACTACGGAGTAGTGTATGTTTAAGTAAGCACATTTGTTTACCTATAAGAGTTCCCACCAATTTACTTTTCTTGCATAATTAGATTATAATTAGATTATACTAGTTGTAGTTTAGTTTAATGTGATAACTGATAATCTGCCTAGGGTTAAGTATTGTAAAATATTATGGTTTTGTATTTTTGAAGTCTTTCGATCTTGTCAGTTTTCCTTATGGAAGCTAAAAAGTTGACTTCTTTTGACTAATTTGCTTAAAAACGGTTTCGGTTTAACCGGGAGTTTGATGGAGTATTGAGTTCGTAAATGAATCTCTTCTGTTTTAGTGTGGTTTTAAGGTTTTCTGCGCTTTCCGGGAAGTTTTCCCGCGATTTGCGAAAACTCATCACGCAGCGCGTACCGAAACGACGATTTAATTAAGTGTGGAGGTTTATGAGGTTGAGAATGTGTTAATGGGTTTATTGATTTAATAAATTCATAATTTTAAAGTAACATTGACTTAAAGTGTAAATCGTGAGTGTGAGATTTAAGGTTTATTTGAAAATGGTTGTTTCCGTGGATTTCGGTAACGAACTGTAGCAGTCGTGAAAAGGTGAAATTTTGGGCAAATGCGAGTTGTCAAAACCTATTTTGAGGTTGAAAGTGTTTTTAAAGTGATGAGAAAGGTTCGATTAAGTTTTGTTAAAAAATTCGTATTTTCGGTCCGGAGTCGGCTAGTAACGGCTCAAAATGGATTTTTGAGCAATCTAATGTGATAGGTGTCATGTGAATAACCCAGGTTTATGGAAAAATAATTTTTAACGCAATGAAAATATTAACAAAGTTCGGTTGATGTTTTAAAGATAAGAAAATGTAGCTTTTAAGTGATCCCGACACGAAAAGAGAGACCTGAAACCTTCCCTAGGATTCCTTGTAGATGTGTGCAAGCAAAGGGAACAACAAGGCTAAATTTTAGCTAATTTGTCCACCCTTTTTACACATTTATACTTCCATTCACCTCATTTTCACATACATGCACCTTCCAAAAATTTGAAAACAAAAAAATATCATCTCCTTCCTTCCTTGTGGTTTCGACGAGCACACACACACATACACTTTTGATTTTTGAAGATTTATCATGAGCGGGGTTATAAGAATTGATAGTAGGTCGTTATTGGTTGAACACAAGTTATTTCATAAGGTTTTTGAGTCATCCTCTCCGCGTCCAAAACTCGAACCAAACTCATTATTTTGTAAGTTTTTATAAAACTAAAATTTTATTGTACTTCTAAGCTTCTTATGGTATGTTAATGCTAGTTGTACAAGTTGATCATCGAAAAGGTTAAGTCTTGATGTTTAAAAAGGGGTGTTTGTTCACGTGTTATATGAACAAAACTGATAATGAGTCGTTTTCGCGTAATTACCACACAACCATAAAATAAGATAAAATATTAATAATGAGATAAGTCTTGGTAACAAGACGGCGGTTTTTGTAATGAGATTAACGTTATGAGATAACGAGTTTGGGATGATATGAATTTGGAATGGGATTTTTGAAATGATAAAGAAAGGATTTTGCGTGAGTTAGGGCGAACACTTGTACAATAAGATAATTTTGTGCGAGTATTGATATAGTGAGTATATATTAGGTCGTTGCCGGGTACATTGTGCGCTTGCGTAGAGATTTGTTGTGATCTGCTTTATTGAGATTGTGCGGTTGCTTTGATTGCTGATTGAGGTGAGTTCTCGTAGCCCCACTTTTTATTGTTTTTCTGTTGGGGGAAAATGATACTCAAATGTGTTTTGAAATGTTTTGAATTGATCTGTGCGAAATGTGGTTTTGTTTTTGGGACAAGATATGTGCTTATGACTGTTATGTGAATATTATGTGTTGATTTACTTGCATGTACTGTGTTTGGCATGGCAAGGTTCTGTGTGGTACTTGTATGTACTGTGTTTGGCATGGCAAGGTTCTGTGTGGTACTTGTATGTACTGTGTTTGGCATACAAGGTTCTGTGTGGTACTTGCATGTACTGTGTTTGGCATGCAAGGTTCTGTGTGGTACGCCCTAATATAGTGCTCCAGCTAGTAGGCCCTTTAGGTGCGTTAGTGATTTGGGAGTTGCGACTTCGAATTTATTATTGGATGTTGAGATATGACTAGTGGGGATGCTATGTCTTGGATTGTTAGCATATATTCACCGTCATATAGCACTATTGTCCACTGTTGAAATATTGGCACAACTTTTGGGTTTAAGGTCAAACCTACGAGCTCACCAACATTATTGTTAACGTTTTTGAGTATCATTTTCAGGTGTGTCAAATCAAAGGTATGTGATTGGTATTGGAAGAGAAAAAGAGTACCCAAGGGGGACTGGGTAGAGATGAGCGTGGTTTTGAAATATGTTAAGTTTTTAACTAGTAAAGTTTTGTAAACTTTAGTTTTATGAATGTAAATTATAAAGTGTATGATCTTGTATCTTGTGCGATGAATGGTATCGTCGCATCCTGTGTTTTCGCCATTGACGGGGTGTGACATTTAAAAACCCCTCCTTCAAAACCCGAGAGTTTTACTTGCTTTCTAAAAAATATAAATACACAAAAATACTCTTCCCTTAACCGTTAGATCTTAGTGGCATACGATTCGAACCTACCTCACTATTCCCCTAAAGAATGATCAATCCCTCGAGTCTTGCTTATACTACACTGCAACGATTAGGTACTATGCCTAGGAGGATTGTAAAACTTTTGCGTTTATAATTATCCGCATCAAGTTTTTAGCGTCGATGTTGAGAAATAGTCTAGGTTTCGGATTGTATCTAGCATAGGTCTATTCACGAGATTCTTATCAAGTAAGATTTTTATTTTCTGTTTAGGTTAGCTTTCTTGTAGTCTATCTTTTCTTCGTTCCCTTTGTTTTGTAACCTTTTTTTTCGTGAACCATCATGGAAGATGAAAGTCAACCCCGTACTTTAGGAGATTATTCTCGACCAAGCCATGAGGGAAACACTATTGAGCTTCCCGAAGGAGACAATGTGTTACCTCTGCGATCCGACACTATCCACTTGGTGCTTTACGGATGTCCATTCTCCGATCCGGTACGAGTTCCAAACAACACCTACAGGATTTTCTAAAACTTGTGGACTCACTTGACCTTAATGGTGTGAACAGGGAAAGGATGCGACTGCGTTTATTTCAATTTTCCTTTTGCGATCAAGCTAGCAATTGGCTTGAACGTTTACTTGCGGGATCCATCTGCACTTGGGAGGATCTTACTGCCCGTTTCCTTGCTCAGTTTTCCCACCAGGAAAATACTACCAAATAGAAATGACATTTTGTTTGTTCCAACAACATCATGTTGAATCTCTTCTGAATCTGACTCGTTTCAAGGACTTACTTCAATAAGTCCCTCATCTGGCATCGGATCTTTGGCTCAAAGTCTAATCTTTTATGACCATGTCATCATTCCACATAGGCGCGTCATTGATCATTAGGCCTCAGCTGGTAAAAAACTACGTGAAAAAAGTGTCGAAGAATCTTGGGAACTAATAGAGGACCTCGCCCTCTATGACAACGAAAGTTAGAATGACCCAAGAGATCTCGCAAAACCGGTCAGGGCTGTCTTTTTGCCTCAATATGTCTCGAGTACATCCGACTGTCGTCTCATTGAGCTAGAAGATCAAGTCCAACGCTTGTATTGAAGATCACCATGCTCCGAACCATCCATTCGGTTGAACCAAATTGCTTCTTCATGTGAGATTGTTGTGGTCCCCACGTCACTCAATATTGCATGGAAAATTTCTACGAGCAAGCTTTTGTTGATTATGCATCTTCGCGTAACAATGGACTGGGAGGTAAGAAGTTCACTAATAATTTTGAGCCAAGGAATTTTAACAAAACCGCTAAATCTTGGAAGGACAAACCAAACTTCAATTGGGCGCGAACTCAAACCTATTTAGGTCCCTCAAATGGCTCATTCTCAACATATACTTCCAATGCACCCTATGGATTCTTCAATTACCAAACAAAAATTAAAACTGTGTTTTCTGATTTTGATTATCATCAAGAAGGCAGGTTGTATAGACTTGGGACCCAACTCAAGCAACAACAAAATGAGGTAATCAATAAAATCAAGACACTGTGGAAGGTTGTTTCAGAAAAATTAGACAATGTACCCACTTGTGACATTACTAAAAGTTCCATGGTTCACGCTAATGTTGTCTCCCATGATCACCAAGATAGTGAGGTATTTCCAAACAAAGGAATCACGAGTCTATCAAAACTTTTTTCCTAGAAATACCAAGCACAATCATCTTTAGGAGAAGAAAATAAGAACTCCTCTTCTCAAAAACGCGTTCACTTTGTTAACAAAATCACCATTATAAGAAATAAGGATGAACCTAAGGAAACCAAAATATTAGAATATTACGCGATCGATAGTGAGGATTGCAATTTAGTAGTGGAGGCTAAGAAACAGTAGAGAAAGAACCAGAGGTCTCTAAGATAATGAAAGAAGAAAGAGAGTCGAGTGACATACGAAATGATGATAAGAATAGTGATTTGGAAAATGATGCATGCAAACACGAAACTGAACTAGGAGGAGAAGAGGAATGAATGGAATATGAACCACCCCTTGATTTAGTCGATGTACACGATGAAACCGTCTATGAATCACAATTAAGCATAAAAGATCTTGATTGATGGATATAGTGTGTGTGAATTAAGGTGTAATTAGTGTGTGTGTTTAGAGAGAGAATTTGTTAACCTTTTCTCATTTGATATTGATACAAATGACTTGGTGTGTAGGATTACATTATTATGGTAGTCATTTGACCTTATTTATACTTAGAGATGTAACTAAGTATACTATAAATACAATAGTAGTCCCTATATTGAATGAATTATTGTTGAAGACGATGATGATATTTTTGAAGTATTCTCATGTAAATGTTGAACCGGCTATCTCGATTGATCTTTAAGCTTGATGAAACACTATAGCTTATTCTAAACATTTTATGATGTAACCTCGAAACGTATCAATAATAAAAAAAATAACAAAATATATCTCATTCTGTTTTTGCTTTCTCTCTTTTCTTTCAATCCTCTCCGACAATATATATATTTTCTCATTCTGTTTTTGCTTTCTCTCATTTCTTTTAATTCTCACCAATCATGAAGATAAAACATATCTTCTCGATCAAACTACTTATACAATGATTTCCTTAAACTTTAATTTCGTTTTGCCCATTATCTTGATTTGTCTCATATTTTCTTGCTTATATCTTTTCCCCTTTATATACTCGGATATATCTCTTAATTTCTAAGCTTATAACTTCTCCCCCTTCTTATATACGAAAAATACTAAGCTTGTATCTTCTCCCCAAGTATACTTATATATTTTGACCCCCTTTATATTTGGCAAATACCAAGCTTATATCTTCTCCCCCTCATAATTATTATGATCCATCGTGAACATCATGATCATATAAGCTTCGGGTGAAAAATATTCTTTAAAGTCCATGAAATTAAAATTGAAATCATTTCTTTTCTCTCTAAGAATCAAACATTCTCCCCTTTATAAACAAACATACTCTCCCAAAATAAACCATAAGCTCCCACAAACTAATAAACTTGATTAAGATCATTCCCGTGAAGGTTGAAAGAAACTTTTGAAGTTATAAGATTCGTTGAAGATGTCATGCTTGTGAAAAGTAGAAATGTTGTTGTTGTATGTTGTAGAAGATGAATGGAGAATTATAAGAGTAAGAACCATCTTCCACATTAACCATGAAGTTCATACATCACAAGATCATGCTTTGAAAATTCCCGATGAATGTTATTTTGAAAAATATGATCAAATCAATATCTCGGTGATAAGGATGCGGAAATATGATCATAAAATCCAAATAAGCATTAATCTTGTGAACTTAGTGTTATGTTACCCAGGGAAACACATAACCACTAGATCACATAGATTGCTAGTTAACACGTATTTGAATCATTAAATAATCATTTTCAAATAGTGACCTACGTTCAGTGTTGGCATGATGTTAGCACTGGTAGGATTTCCATTCAATCATCGTGAATACTATTTGATAGTATCACTCCAGAATGTTTCGGCAATGTCACGAAGACATGCAAATGTCACTAAGACATATACATATGTAGCATTTTGTATTATTGATGTTTAACAAACGTACGGTTGTGTCCTAAAGATATTTTCATTGAATATCAAATTGGCTCTAGACTCTTGTGCACTTTTAGTAAGCAAGGACTGGAGCAGAATGTCCTTTATTCAATACCAACATTCTCGGAATGAGAAGTCGATAGATTATGCGTTTAATCTCTGTGAGAATGAAACAAATACTTTTTGAGAAGTACTTGAGTGGCTAGGAGGGGTTGTGCATTTGCATCACTGGGTCCATGATGTCTACTTCAATACCAGAAATCAACGAATGAAATCCGATAGATTATGAGTTGACCCGGTTTCTATCCTAGTGTAGGAGAAACACCCTTCATCTTTTCTTATAAGCCTCTCACTTTTCAACTCCAACCTTTTCATTTTGCTTATCATTTGATTCTTCTTCATCATATTCTTGTCACTTTTGACAACTTTATCATTTTCGTTCATTTGTTTTCATTCAAAGCTTTATCACTTAAGTCCTTTTGGCATTCGAAACATGTTGATTTACACCTCAAACTCCATCACCTAGACCTAACTTTCCTAAATTGGAAGGAAGACTCCGGGGTAGATCAATTCCGGTTCTGGAAGATCATAGGAGTATTTTGGGAGTAACTAAATCACACCTAGTGCGTATTCATTAGAATTTTCGTCTTCATCATTCCTTATTATCCTTTTTACAACTAAAAAATATCATTTATCTTCCATTGTCATTTTTATTCAATCAAAGTTTTATTTCATAATCCTTTGGTATTCATGAAAACAGATGATATTGCACCTCAAACTCCATCCCTAGACCTACACTATTCAAATTTGGAAGAAGACTCCTCCAGGGTAGATCAATTTCGTTTTGGAAGAACATAAGGAGTGATTTAGGGAGTAACTACATCAACAGGGTTTCCCTGTTGCAACTCAATCAACAATACACACCTAAGATAATCCTTGAGTGAAAGATGTCCGTGAAAACCAGATAAAAATCGAAAATCGTACTGCGAATGAGATTTTGATAATAATCAAGAATATGTAGAATCAATCACTCTGTCTGTTTTTGTTATGCGCTGTCATTTCTTTTCTTGCAATTCTTTTTTCTCTTTTTCTTTTCATTGTGTTTGTTCGTTGCTTTTGAAGCACATGACATATACTTTCATTTTTTTCAAGTATATATTTCTCATTTCTCTCTTTCTATTTTATCTCATCACAAAACCTCTTTCTGTTTTTTATTCATCTCACAAACATCCGTATGAAGAAAGAATAAATTTACACCTTTAAAAGTTTTCAATATTATAAAGACACTCCCCCTTAACAAAGGCCGAGAAACATTTTAAAAAGAAGCTCCAACAATACATAAAGGCATAGCGATACATAATGGCTGCACCGGAATCAGAGTAATAATGGAGGAATATCTTCAGTAAATATACTATATTCTTACCAATTCTCTATAGCATTACTGCGTTACTAAACATACACTTGTTTAACTAATGCAACATTCAATATTGCGTACACTATATCGCGATAGCCCTCAACGAACTAAATATTCATTGACTACTATACGTATGATCAAACCAGGCCTGTCAATGATATGGCAACAGTGGGAGTTCGTTGCACCTTACAACTGCACTTCTGACTTACACCTGCAACAATATTATCCTTTTTTTCATTTAAGACATCTCATATTGATCAGTCAATCGAGATACACATCAAGTCGTTTGAAGACCTGTAATAAGAATATTGCTATCTCTTTATATCTTGAAAATTACCGGTAGGTGGGCAACAGAGTTTAAAATTCGATTATACGACTCACATAACACATTATAGATGCAGAGCATTATCGACTGAGCATATAGACTTTTATAAACCCCAAAATTAGTATTTAATGCTTTATCCCTAGAAGTCTACTATACATAAACAGGAGTTCTCTGAAGAAAATAATGTTCTGGTCCCAAAGACTCCCACCCATCAACGTCCAACGAAGACAAATCTCTACATTACTAATCACTACACTATGCGACATAGTATCGATTGCTGCAGGTGAAGCAAGTCACATTTTTCTTTTCTTCACAGCAGCAGGGATGTGTACACTGAGTATGTACGACTCAGACTACAACTTTTTTGCACTTATGTCCAGGCGCAAATTGCTCATTGCACCTACAACACAACCCTAACTTTTTTTTTCATTGAGTTCAACATGTTGGATGATAGAAAACCCTGTAGGTGGCAATGTATTATTAAGCTCCTACTTATAGAGAGAGATTACATGAAATAAACCCTAATGGACCCTAAGCTTACAAACGGGCTCGGGCCTACAAACTTATCCTATAATACTCTTTCGCAGTTCGAGCGGCGAAATCGCGAAAGCTCGGACTGAAGATAAAACTTAAAACAATAAAACTAAAACTAGTTCTTGACGAAGATGTTCCACAACAAGCATAGGCAAGTCTTCGAGATGTTCAAGAAATTGGTGCTGATAGCGCTCCAAGTGGCACCTCATAACATTGTTAGTTCTTTTTGCTTTTTTGAGTAAATTGCATAAATCGTCCCTAAAGTTTGGTCAAATTGCATGTTTCGTCCCAAACGTTACGAAAGTGCAAGAATCGTCCCTGTGGGGAAACCTTTGGCGCAAGTATCGTCCCCGCAGGGACGATACTTGCACCAAAGGTTTCCCCCACAGGGATGATACCTGCACCAAAGGTTTCCCCACGGGGACGATCCTTGCACTTTCGTAACGTTTAGGACGAAACATGCAATTTGGCCAAACTTTAAGGACGATTTATGCAATTTACTCGTTTTTTTTAATATAAGCAAGATTAGAATGAGAAAATGGAAAAGGAGATATGACTAGAATGTTGTAAAACAACGACCTAATAGCAATACATATAACCAATGTATGCAAAAGAAAGTAGAGAGAATCGAGACCAATATATTTCATCGAGATTGATATCACAAACTACAAAGATTAGCCTCAATTTATAGGCATCTCATATGCTAAACATTTAATAGAATCATAATAGAGGGGAACTTAAAAGATGTAACATTAAGGGGTTAAGGAATGTGGATAGCCACATTAATAATTATTCATAACACTCCCTCTTAGCTATCCATCATTAGTTCTCATACACTCAGATGTGCTGCCTCGTTAAAAACCTTGCTTGGAAAAACCCTGTGGGAAAAAACCATAGCTAAGGAAAAAAAGAGTGCAACGCGTATATTCTCCCTCTGATGATTAGATCACTTAAGTTTCTTAAGTCTTCGCATTCCAATGCCGTGAACCAACTTCTTGAAGGTTGCAGTATGAAGTGCCTTGGTAAATAAGTCTGCTAGGTTATCACTCGAACGAATCTGTGAACAATAATATCGCCACTCTTCTGCAAGTCATGAGTGAAGAAGAACTTTGGTAAAAAATGCTTGGTTCTGTCACTTTTAATGTATCCGTCCTTAAGTTGAGCAATGCATGCTGCATTATCTTCCTATACAACTGTTGGAGCCTGAAGAAATCCCACATGGTTTACAAATATGTTGTAGCACACTTCTTAGCCATACGCATTTCCGACTCGCTTCATGTATGGCCAAGATATCGGTACGGGGATCAGATTTATATCCTGCATCTTCAAAACCAACTAGCTAGATTTCTTTTGGATGGGTTAGTATAATAAAACCCATATCTTTTGTACCTTGAAGATATCAAAAAAAATATTATTTCGCCCATTCCAATGTCACTTTGTTGGACACGAGCTATATTTTGCTCATAGCGAGAATTTTAAAGTGTATGATATATTATATAATGTATTACCATTAGCGAGAAATTTAAATGTTCATATTACATTTTAAATTGATTTTTTGATCACCATCTTTATAAATCAAGGTGGTCTTTCCAGCATCATGTGACTTCTTAAATATAAGCTTCGTTTGTTCATATAAGGATAGTTAGCATTATCTTTAGTTTTTATGATGCACATATATTTCATCATTTAGATGTTTAATTCGTAAGCTAAGACAAACTGTGTCCTTTGGTTCAGAGTCAACTTCTATGCATTCGATTGCCCTCTTCCCACAAGGCAAATCTACAAGAATCCGTATTTCTAACTACAACACCTCTTTCATCCTTCTTGTTCCTGTAGACCCATTTAGTTCCAATTGCCCTCTTCCCACAAGGCAAATCTACAAGAATCCGTATCTTTTGAATCTTGAACTGCAACAGCTCTTCCTGCATAGCATCAACCCAACTTTCATCTTCAAGGGCCTTAGATATCTTCTTGGGTTCAATCTGAGAAAGGAAGCAAGCAAACAAGCAATGTTGGAAATCTTTGTGATTATTTCTTCTCTGCTTTTTAATATAGCTTACAAGAGCATGAGCTCCTGAACTTTTGTTCACTTTGCTTCTTGTCTGAACTGCTAAGGTTGGATCTCCAAGAATTTGAGTTGTAGGATGAATGGAGTGTATCCTTGATGTGGGAATAGGATTAACATTCACAACGGGAAAGATGGAGTAACTGGTCAAGTTGATTCCTAAGCATTTTTTCCTCATTTGACTGGGGATGGCAACAACACCGTATTTGATGGTAACCCGATCTTCAAACCTAATTTGACTGGGGAATCCCGAGTTGATCAGGGATGGGGAATCCCCGACTTATTAAATCGGAGATGGGACGGGGATGGGGATAACATAAATCGCCGACCCCGAACTTTTTACTCCGATATACAACTATTTATAGTTTCTAAATTTGGGAAGTCAGCCACTGCACCTTCATCATCATAAGATGCATTAGTAAAGATCCTACTACTTGGATTGTCATAAATATCCTCAAGAGCAGGTATTTAGGAATCATCTTGATCAGCATAGTTGGTTGAATTAGGGTAGGATGATTCACTAATATTAAAAACTTTTGAAGGGATGGCAGTACTAATTGGTGTGCTAACAGTATTAACTGTATTAGTACTGGTAGCTCTAGCAGCTCCTGCATGAAGAAGCAAATCTTCAGTATCTTGAGCAAACTCCTTTCTTAGAGCTTCAGCTGCATCATTAACCTCCTTTTCTTGTCTCTTAAGCCTTACAAGCTCCTCTAGAAAGGCTTGTTCTTCCTGATCAACTGGCTTCTTATGGGACTTTGAACCAGTATCCTTCTTGGTCTTTTCATCTCCGTTCTTTGCTTCTGAGCTCTTGATAGTTGAAGTATAAGAAGACCACAATGGCAGTACAAAGTGTTCTTCAGCGAGTTCAGAATCCTTTTTAGAGTCATCTGTATTAATACTTTCTTGTGTACCTGTACTATCATTAGCTTCTTTTGGACCTGCAGTTTTGTTAGCTTTATTCTCTGCAGTAAGTAACAGGCTCATAGTTCATTAAATCGGTTAAATAATCAGGATCAAACAGCCAAGTAGGTCCTTTCCCTGCAACATTAGGTTTATTTTCCAAAAAGTTTATATGTAAGTTTTCTTCAACTCTCTTGGTTTCTAATTTATATACCCTAAAAGCCTTGATATTTAGGGAATACCCAACTAAAAACACTTCATTAGATTTCCCATCAAACTTGCCCAGGTGGTCAATGGTATTCAAGATGGTCACATGGCACCCAAAAGGTCTTATATAGCTTATGATTGGTATTTTACCAGTTATAAGTTAATAAGGTGTCTTATTTTGAGGTTTGGTCACTAATACCCTGTTAAGGACATAACAAGCAATACAAATTGCTTCAGCCCAAAAAGTGTTAGGTAAAAATGAATCTGCTAGCATTGTTCTAGCAGCCTTAATTAGGGTCCTGTTCTTCCTCTCAGCAACTCTATTTTGTTGTGAAGTTCTGGCATTACTATATTCCCTCTTGATCCCTTTTGACCCATAGAATTCAATCATATCCCTATTCTTGAATTCTGTACCATTATCACTTCTAATAGTTTTAACCTTTTTGTTTAATTGGTTCTCAATTTGTCTTATAAAATCCTTAAGGATTCCACTAGTTTCATCCTTATTTCTTAAAAAGAACACCCAACTAAACCTGCTAAAATCATCAGTGATAACCAGGCAATAAGTCTTATGGTTTATGCTCCTTACAGATGTGGGTCCAAATAAGTCCATATGTAAAAGCTGTAAGGGCTGACTAATGGAGCTCACTAATTTGGCCTTATAAGGGGCCTTATGTTGCTTCCCTTTCTGCCAAGCAATACAGGTGTGGTCATTTTGAAAATTCTTGGAAGGTAAACCTCTAACAAGGTTTCCTTTTACAAGTTTGTTTAAGTTTTTAAAGTTAACATGACCCAACCTCCTATGCCATTTGTTAGATTCATCAAAGCTAAGAGTATCTACTCCTGGCTTGTTATTAAGGATACTTGGGACCAGGAAGCAGGTAAAGACCTAAGAAACTTTTGATTGGCATCTTTAGTGGAGACACCTGCACCATGAATCTCAAGTTGACTCAGAAGATTTTGAAACATGTCATAGCCTTTGTATAAGCCCTCTGAGTTAGATACAAAAAAGCTTTTAAATTGTTGCTTGAGATTGTATTTCTGCATCTTCTTAGATTCATCATTGCCACCAAATCTGGATTTAATAGCTTCCCAAATCTTTTTAGCATCAGTCATTCTGTGAAATTTGGCTAAATGGTCTTCTGGTATAGACATGAGCAAGGTAGTCCTTGCTTTTCTTTCTCTTTCTCTAGCCAAAATCTCTTCAGCAGTTTTAGGAGGCAAAACCCTTATTTGTCTATTTGTATCTGTTAAGACTTGTACAGGACCATTTCCTTTTTGTATGACTTCCCATATAAGATGGCCCATATGTCATACTCACCTTTCTTCATAATAGGGAGTTTAATTGTAGACAGAGTGTGGGGGGCTTGTTGTACTGATGTTGATTGTGGTGGTGGTGGTGGTGGATTTTCATCATCTGATCGTGCCATTGAATAGATCTGAAAGGTAAAGGTTTATAACTGGTGTGTTTTGGTTCTTCTTACTCAGAGTTTACCTTAGAATTATGGTTTTATTTAAGTTTATTAAACTAGTTATGGACTTATGGTTTTTATTTTTCAAGCATGAACTTTTTTAGTTTTTTGTGGTTATTGACTTATTTTGTTAGAATGTTGCTAATATTTATTTTGTAAAGTTAATTCCTTTATAATTTAGGGTCTCCGTCGAGAAACCGATAAATTGCTAGTAATATTTATTTTTGTAAAATTAATTCCTTTATAATTTAGGGTCTCCACCGAGAAACCAATAAATCGCCGCCAAGGCCGATTTATCGCTTGAAGGTGGTCGACCGCCGAGTGATTTTTACAACCTTGGTTTTTATTTTTATTTTTACTGTTTTGATTATTGAATTGATTGGAACACATGCAAAATCAGAATTATGATAGATAAGGAGACTGTTTAGGTGGTTTTCGTCTAGGCGATTTAGGTTCTGTTTATTTTTGACTTAAATTGAGAAATTGACTCAATGTGTTAAGTTAGTAAACATTTGTTTGTAACAAACTTTATTCAGAAGCATGACTTACTTGAAAAAGTCACGACGATGTAGCTTTTTCAATTAACTCAACCATATTTTTATAAAAAGTGTGATTTAGACGCTTATTCGTACTCGTACAAAACAAACAACACCTGTTTTATATACAAACATACATGATATATCTACACAGACACTAGCCAAAATGTAATGAAAAACATACATGAAGTACCCCAAGCTTGTTTAGGCTACGTACGTTTCCTTCCTAGGTGACATGAACAAGGAAAACCTCATCCGTTTAGTGTTATTATCAAAGTTAGTTCTGGTACTTTATTGTAACATAAACCTAAGTTTGATATTAAAGGTGATTTATAACATAAGTAAAGGTATAATTGTGTGTATTGATTGATTTAGAAGAGAATAAGCCATGTCATGAAGTTAAACTAATGATACCATATTGAAACTGGGAGAGTAGTTGAAAGTGAAGCCATTAAGGCGGGAAAGTTGCTTATCTCTCATTTAGTTGAAAATGAAGAAGAGAGTCCTATTTATAGGACAAAAGTCAACGTACAAAAAAGTCAAACTAGCAAATTCTACTTACTACACTAATCAAGCTACACTATATATCTAAGGCTACACTATTACATGAATAAAACAGTAACACTATCACATTGCATCACATTGCACTTGAATCTTTTGCAAAAGCTTAAACTTGGAAGGCTTTGTTTGTCATGACTGCTTGATAACAATGTGGACTTGATGAGATAAAGTAGTAGCTTTGTCTGTGTGGCCTTCTTTAATTTTATATTGTATACACTTAGCGAGGTTTGAACCCTTGACCTTTTGTCGTTTGAAAGAAATGATTTACCACTAGGTCATTTGGTGATGGTTATACTGGTATGTTTAATGATGCCTTTAAAACTGATTATGTCATATGAAATAAACATAATCCGCCTAGCGGTATTTGTTAGATGCTCATAATGTTCCTTATGTGCGCGGGTGCATCTGTGTCAAAGACTCTTTTTCCTGGATAAAC
Organism: Tanacetum coccineum; assembly: GCA_026074375.1. Lineage (NCBI taxonomy): Eukaryota > Viridiplantae > Streptophyta > Magnoliopsida > Asterales > Asteraceae > Tanacetum > Tanacetum coccineum. The sequence goes on from BQNB010031245.1 coordinate 51,869, forward strand.
TGATAAGAGAAAACCTTATTTGTTTACCCATTTATTATACGTTGCTGTTTTGAGGTTTTTCAAGAGTGTGACAAATTTAGTTTATTTACTGTTTTGGATTTAGATGTAAAAGTGAATACCTTGTTGAAACATATATATAAAAACTGTTTTACGATACCCGAACACTAGAAACTGATCATGGTCTTTATGAATTGTGGACATTCGTTAGTCGACATCCTACTTTGAAGTGGGCACAAAGAACAGCTGATGTGAATTTCATCACTATTGATCTGCGTGACGCCAAAGACGTGAAGTTTAAACTCGAGCCTGAGGGTAAGTTCTACTTTTCCGCGATGGCAGGAGCCGACAATGTACCTTATGAAATAGACGTCAACCATCATGATAAGGTGGATGTAAATGTAAGTACTATTAACCTTTTTTTAACGTCTTATATATTCAATCGATATATTTAATGATGGGGTTTAAAACTGTAGGAGAGCAAGTCGAGGGTTGGGTCGAGAAGTATTGTTTACCTTATAAAGAAAGAAGAAAGTAAATGGTGGAACAGGCTTTTGAAGCAAGAGGGAAGGACTTCGGCTTTTGTGAAAGTTGATTGGGATAAATGGGTCGATGAAGATGAACAGGACGGAAAAGAGGTAGTTGGTTTCGTAACCTACTACTTCTTGTTGCAAAACTATTAAATCTGTTATGAATTTATTATAATGTGAATTTATTTATGCAACTGCAGCTGATATGGACTTCAGTGAAATCGATTTTTCTGTAAGTAAAATTTCGCTTCATAAAACGATTCTATGAGTATTTTCGTTTTGCAAAGGCGACAGTTATATAATCTTCCCTAAAACGCAATCCCAAACACCCTCTTAGTTTTGCAAGTGATTCATCACAGCTTCCATGAGTTGTCTAACACGAGGTGTTATTAATTGTTATTCTGCAGAATCTTAACATGGGAGGTGGTGACGGGTTTGATGCAGAAGGTAACCATATATGATATATTCATCTAATGATTTTGCTAACTGTATAATTTTTTTGTTGTATTAATGCCTGTGCGAACATTTGCAGGCGATGAAGATGACAGTGAGACTGAAGAAGAGGTAAAGGAAGAGGAAGCTATCGGTAAGCGGGAAGTTGCACCACCCGTTAGTAACCAATTTGAGGCAACAACTTGAGCTAAAGATTTATTAGTTATGGTATTTTTTATCAACTATAGATTCAAAAGCTGATGTGCAGTGGTGATCTAATAGTCTTGTTGACATCCAGGGGCGGACCCAATGGGGTGGCTAGCGAGATCTCGGCCACCCCCAACCTACCCAACTAGCCCAGTTTGTAATGTCGGAATAGAAGTGAAAATATGAAGAATTGGATCTGTAAATGGAAGATTAATGTTTGAGGAGAAAGATGGTATATGATGGAGAGATAAAGAAAATTGAAAGTTTTTTTATATTAAATGTGTAAGGTCATCATTCCACGTAAGTGTGCAAAGAGAGTAACTAGTTTTTTTATTGCAAGGTAAATAGAATTTAGCCCTTAAAATTTTTGTTTGTTGACAGATTTGACTCAAACTCATTATGCAAATTAGGTTATACTCTAATGTCGTTTCATTTTGATTCTTCAATCTAACAAGGGGGTGTTTGGGATTGATTATTGAAATAGATTATTCGTTTTAAAAACAGATAATCATATAATTGCTGTTGTAAAACGTGATTTTGAAATAAAGTGTTTAGAATTGATTATACTATTTGAAATAGCAATAATCAGGTAATCAGTTTTTTTTGAGTGTTTGAAAAAATTAGTTTATAGGTTAATCAACATCAAAACGCAATCCCAAACACCCCCTAAATAGGCATAGTGTGGTATGGTGTTCACTTTCTAGCATGTCTTATTTTAGAGATTCCAGAATCAGTAAATATCAAATTGAATTTTCAGAAGATAATACCGAGTTCAGTTCTAACATGTGTTTCATAGCTACTTTGTGCGTCTCAAATTTATTATCCACGTTATCTTTAAATTACAATAACTTTGGTATATAAATTAGCTGATTGAGATTTATATATTCATGTGAAATTGTGTAAGAGTAAAGAACAAGTAACCACAAATTAATGTGTATTATTGTTTACTTTTAGTGATAACAAAAAATAATAGTCAAATTGTTTACAATCTGTTGCTTTATAAGATATATCGCTGTTTGTGGTTAGTCAATATCGTTATCGTTAAAAAAAATTCGGCTCCCCTTAACTCAAAATCCTGGCTCCGCCCCTGTTGACATCAGTTATAGTCAATAC
>BQNB010031246.1:0-54146 GCA_026074375.1 Tanacetum coccineum
AGATTTACAAATAATCCTTGTTTAGCATCCCACTCATAATTAACACTATCATTTTTCGTTCTTCGCGAATATTTGCGAATGCTTAGTCTAAATGTTAAGGAACAAGCTAGAGCTCAACACGCTCGATCGAGTCAAAATTTATTCTTATTCTACCCAACAGGAAAGTCAAAACTGTGACAAAACACTTATTTTATTTTTGGAAATTTTTAAAATTTTTCATTTTTTTGAAATTTTGGTGGTAAAAATGGGATTACGTGAAAACAACAGCTGCAGGCACAATCAAATCGAAGATCCCCCCATACTAGAACTAAACATCGTCCTCGATGTTTTAAGGCGGGTCTCTACGTAAATCCTAAGCCGTTTATTAAGTATGCTCAAAGATAAACGTTAGTTGATAAGATTAGGATATCGGATTCCCAATTGAAGCTGAGGATTTGAAGCTCTTGTGATCGAAGGACAAAACCGCGAGCACGAGAGGCTTCAAAAATCCAAGACATCCTGGACAATACAACACAAAACACAAAACATGGAAAAGGAAAGAGGCAGGCCTTCTCACAACAAAAACACTTATTCATTACTACGTAACATAACTACGGATAAGCATGGGGTGCCTCCCACGAAGCGCTTGTTTAGGGTCACTAAGCTTGACCCAATCCCCGAATTCATTTGTCCTTGGGGAAGGTTTGGAGATCTGGGACAACCAGTTTTGGTACGTCCCCTCCAAAGTAATGCTTAATTCGATGACCATTTACCTTAAAGTTTGGCCCGGAGTTTTGAGATAACTCAACGGTGCCATATGGAAAAACATGGGCAATGGTGAATGGTCCGGACCAACGGGATTTCAACTTACCCGAGAACATCTTCAATCTAGAGTTAAAGAGGAGGACTTGATCACCGACGTTGAAAACGCGGTTTTTGATCTTGGCGTCATGGATCCTCTTAGTTTTCTCCTTGTAAATCAAAGAATTCTCATAGGCATGATCACGAAGTTCATTTAGTTCATTGAGTTGAACTTTGCGGTGATCACCCGCGGTCTCAAGGTCAAAGTTAGCATGCTTCAAGGCCCAGTAGGCTTTGTGCTCGAGCTCAATCGGTAGATGACATGCCTTTCCATACACGAGCTTGTAAGGAGTGCACCCGATGGGTGTTTTATAAGCTGTACTTCATCCCCACAGGAGAGAAGAGAAGGAGGAATAACCGGATAAGCAAGAAATGGGAGAAAGATCCATACAACATAAGCGAAAAATTCACTAATGGATACTGATTGGAAACTCTCACTTGCCCACTTTGTTTGTGGGTGATACGCGGGGGAGAGACGGTGAAGGTAACTCCGTATTTAAGCATGACCTTTCAAAACTGGTCATGCAAAAATGTGTTCCACGGATCCTTATGATAGCACGAGAGCACCGGAATCGGGCGAAAAGAGATTTAAGAATTTGCAAACAACTCAGACACGTTAGTGGAGCGCTTTCGGCTTCAACCCCATTTTGACAAGTAGTCGCCGCCACTGAGTTATAAATTTGTTTCCCTCGTGAGACGTGATGTCCCAAGAAATTGATGCCCCACACGTCAAAGTATTTCGCAAACTTGGATGGAAGTTTTGAGGCTATTCATCAACGTTGCAAATTTTTCCTGACGCTGAGCGTAACTGACAAGTGTCACATGTCCATCGTAAACCAAGTCTTAGGGCATCTTTGTAAATCGTGGGCCCAATGAAAATATTGAGTTAAAAACCTTTTTGGCGGTGTACGTTTGGCACGTACATGTCACCCCGCCGTTGGGTCTACTAGGCAAGCTGTGAGATCTCCAACCGAACCTTCTTTGGCCTGCAAAACAATGAGCCTGACCGAATCATTTGATCCGCACATATTTTAAACAAGAAGGGGTTGTCCCAAAAGTAGTGTTTAACATCCTTGAAAAACTTGTTCTTTTGTTGGGACGACATCCCTTTAACAATGAAATTCCCCGCATGGTAATTTGCATAATCGGCAAACCACAGGGTACTTGAGTCACTACGAGAAGTCACCATATTAAGTGTCTCGAGAGGAAACTTTTCATTTACTTCCTTTGGGTCGAGCACATTTTCATATGGATTTTCTAATAGGGAAATATGATCAGCCGCTAGATTCTCAGCTCCTTTTCTATCAATTACTTTAAATGTGAACTCTTGAAGGAGGAGAACCCACCGGAGCAATCTCGCCTTGGAATCTTTTTTAACAAAGAGATATTTTATGGCGGAGTGATCCATTTGTGTCTAAATATTATTATTTTACGTGTTATACATTATGCTTTGTTTCAAGAAGAGAAAGTACAGAATTTTTCGAAGGCATACACCCAAACAGCTAACCTTTCTTTCTCCGTTGTGGTTAAATGCGATTCCGCCTCATTCAATTGTTTTACTAGCATAGTTGGATAGAACTAAAGGTGTTTTTCATGACGCGCCCCAAGACTCTACTGCACCTAGGCAAAGTCGCTTAGCTTCGCACATAACTCAAAGGTAGTCCCAGTCTGGGGCAATCAAGATTGGAGCTTTGGTAAGTTTTTTCTTTTAAATCATTCATTCAAAATCTTGAATACCTTCACAAGAAGATGAACGGAGTTGTTTCTTCCTCAGAACGAATGAGTCATCGGTCGAAAGGGGGGTTTTGGAAAAATCCTTAATGAACCGTCGGTAGAAACCGGCATGACTGAGAAAACTCCGAACACCCTTGACGGTGGTGGGATGAGGTAACTTAGCGCAATCATCATCGACTTTGGCTTTATCGACCTCAATCCCTATTTTTGGAAATCTATGGCCAAGGACAATGCCTTCCTTACAACAAAAAGACTTTTTTTCCCACTTAAGACAAAGATTGTGTCTTCGCTACCTTTGAAGCATCTTGTATACAACTAGAAAGGCAATTTCCAAATGAATTCCCAAAGACCGAAAAGTCGTCCATGAAGACTTCCATCATTTTTTCGATCATATCATGAAAGATAGCCATCATATACCTTTGGAACATGCCCGGTGCATTGCATAAGCCAAAAGGCATGCGAGGGTAGGCGAACATTCCGTAAGGATACGTGAATGTTGTCTTTTCTTTAACAACACTTATTTATAACTACGGATAAGCATGGGGTGCCTCCCACGAAGCGCTTGTTTAGGGTCGCGATGCTTGACCCATCACAAGGATTTATGGATCCTTGAGGAAACAAGTGGAAATTAAAATCATCATCGGACTTTCATTCAAGTGACTACGATAAGTATTGAATTTCATGAAAGTTCCACTCCGATGAGATACATCCGGCTTAGAAGAATGATACTTTTGAAATGCCGGGATCAAATATGGTGTCTTCATCCCCACAGGAGAGAAGAGAAGGCGGAATAACCGGATAAGCAAGAAATGGGAGAAAGATCCATACAACATAAGCGAAAAATTCACTAGTGGGTATGAAATCTTGCTCCAGGATGGGATGGGTGGGTAAAACATTAGGCACATCTACGGGGATGTCTTCCACCACATCAATGGTTGAATTTCCCGAATTGGGATAATCAACATAAAACGATTCGAACTCGGGAAGGGAAATAGAAGTATCGTCATCTACGGAGTCGACATCATCACTCTCAATACCTGGTGGTATTGATCCGTCATCAGCAAGAAACAAGTCAATCTCCTCCATAAGAGAATCATTATCCGCAACGGGGATATGAGATGGAGGGAGAGATTCGATAGCATTAGAATTGGCTTGAAGAGCTTCCGGAGGTCGAGGAGAAGAGTTATCGTAGAGCAAACTTTCCAAAAACAGAATATCACCTTCCGGGTCAAATTCAACTTCCTCAATTTCTGGTGGAATTGATTTAGGAAGGATGAGTTCACCGGCGAACTCATTGGAAAGAGAATCGATCTTAGGAGAAGAATCAATCGAAATGTCTCGATTTAGCACGGATTCTACAAGATCAGATTCAGCATCAAAAGAATCAATTCCCGGTGGAATTGAATGGATGCCTTCCAGCACCTCATCATTAATTCGATCTACCTTAGTCGAAGCAATTTCTTCATCAAGATCAAAGAGAGGATTAGAGAAAATGATAAAATTCTCTTTTGGAATGTCCTCCTCGGAAAATGACTCGTCACTTAAGGTAAAATCTTCATCGATATCGAAGAGAGGGTTGGAGAAAGTAAAATCATGATTCTTTGAAGAATCATCATATGGAGGCAAATCACACTCATCGTCGGAAAAATCCTCGAACTCAATTGGGGTTGGGACAAGGTTCTCGACACTAGACTTTATGAATTCGTCCGATTCCGTTGCCGGAATAGTGTCAAGATGCTCGTCCCCCAAACTTAGAGAGTTAACGGGCTCTTTGGTTGGTGATTCGGGTGTGATTGCAATGGTATAGTCCTCGTCATCATCATTATCACAGTAGACGAGAGGGCGATTCCAAGCCGGAGTATTGATGTACTCAGATAGCTCGTCACTTATGATTTTCACATCTTGAACAAGTTTGCTAAGCAATTCTTGCACTTCCTCGGATTGAGCGTGCTTAACTTCAAAAAAGTTGTCCCAAGCTTGCAATAGAACCTTAGGCGTTTTCCCAAAAGAGATACGATTAAACTTTTTGAGAAAGCTTTCAATCGATTTCATTAGGTCCTCTTGGGCTTGCAAAGCTTCCATGCTCATTGGTTGAGGAGGTTGATGATTGACGGAAAATTGCGGGGTTTGAAGTTGGTCAAAACCGAAAGAATGAGAGTTTTGACTCATCGGTTGACATTCAATAGTCGCATGAGGACCCCTACAATTTTCACAGCAAAGATTTTGCTGTTGAAGATTATGCAAATCTTGCGGGGAATTGAAATCAAGGCTGTAATCTGGCTCTGGATAGATAAACTGGCTTTGAGGTGTACAGCAGTGACAATATTGAGTATCGTTCCCGCAAAATTCACACAAGATTTGCTTAGAGTGTGTGGGGTGGTGAGAGAAACTTGGAGATTGATCAAAAGAGTACGGAGTTGAAAAATCGATTTGATTTCCATTTCCATAAGTACAACTAAGACAAACTCCATCAATGAGACGACAACCGCACTGTTGGCACGTGCACGAATAACAATAAGAGTTATCCGTCGGTTGTCCACACCCTACACATTCAAAACAGAGATAAGACTCCATCAGAATTAAACAAATAAGAGGGACAAGAAAAGAATTAAACAGTTAAGAGGAAAAAGAAGATTATTTTTTTTTTGTTTTTCGGATTTATTAACAACATAATTCACAATTGGACAAAATCAGATAAGAGAACTTAAGCCAAATAATCGATCTTACTTCACGGTAGCTCTCACAATGAAAAACGCACAGGTGAGCGGAGGAGTAGGAATAGCGCGAAGCTTATTTCTCCTTTCGGGTCGTAGTTCCTAGGAACAACCCTCCTTATACCCACTTTATAGTTTGTTAATCAGAATGAGGTGAGCCGTATATCGTAAGTGACACAGAAGGCAAGTTTTAAATCTTTGGTTCGATTGGGAACTCAGTAGTTCACCGGAACTTATTATGATAATACCTCAGTGGAGAATATTATATTTTGGTATTTTACCAATTAGTGAATTTTAATTTTTATGGACAATTTTTTTTTTTTTTTTTTTTTTTTTTTTTTTAATTTTTATATGATATGTACTAATAAAAAGAAAAGAAAAATATTTTTGTGTTTTTTAATATGATATTTTAACAATAGACAAGTTTTCAGATCTCAATGTCGGTTAACATCGTAGCAAATGCCTCCCGGCGACCGGCGCAAAATTGATTAGTCTGATATGTCTATATATAAAATATCAAATTGCAAATCTCAACCAAATGCCCTTAACCAAGGCAAAAGGTCAAAATCTACACAAAGAGATTAAATATATAAGAATCAATAATAAAAAAGATTCCGGAAGAGATATTCCCGGGTCGTATGTCCCAACGAGGCTGCAATTGAAAGTTATCCTGGTTTGATGAGAAATTGAATGATGAAGAATATATGATGGAAACACTGATATAATTACAACTTAAAATTTAATTAAATAAACTAATTTAATCTACGGAAAACAGTTATAGAATTGGGATCTTAAAAACTCGGGAAACAAAATTAGTTATAGGGAAGTCCTAGAATTAAATCTATACTAAAATACGGGGAACAGAATCAGGTATCGGGAAACCTAAATATTAAAAATTAAGAAAATAAATGCTAAATTAAATTAAAATTCAAAATTAAATTCTAATTAAGTTAATTTGAAAAATAAAAAAAACTAGAACTAAAACGGAGGTCGTTTGAATGCTAAACGAAAAAGAAACGGTTAAACGGAACACCGGTAAACGGGTCTAGACTGAAAATTTTAAATAAATTATAAATCCTACACTAAATTTTATATTTTTCCTAGACACTAAATGACAAAAGAAAATTTTATAAAAAAGAAAATATTTTTTTATTATTTTTTTTTATTTTCTGATTTTTTATGAATTTTTAAAGATTAATAACTAATTAAAAATCATAGAAAATAGAAAAAGACAAAAAATAAAAGTTATAAAAATTCTGAAAAAATAAAATTAAATAAAGAAAAAGTTAACAATTCTAAAAATATAAAAATGCCCAAAAGTTACTGAATAAATTAAAAGTAATTAAACTAATTAATTTTAAACCTAATTTAATTAATTAAATTAAATAAAACTAACTAAAGCTAACTGCTGTTAAAACAAAAGGACTAACAGGGAAAAGACATAAGGACTAACGGGGAAACAACAAACTGACAAGGGGGACTAACAATTATAACTATAAAAGATAAAATTACACAAACAGTCCCTGAGGTGGACCCCGATTACAAAACAAGTCCAAACAGCTTATTATCAAAAAGCTATAAAAGCAAAGTTGTTAAGGGGCTTGAGGGGAGTCTTTTTCATAAAAAGCATTAGCCTCAATCTCCCTAAATAAGCCAGAATTTAAGCTTTTGGACTGACAGTACTTTAAAAAGCTTATGAGCTTATTTTTCTTTCTTATTGGGATTTAAGCTAACAAAATAAGCTAAAACTTATGGGGAACAGTTAATAACCCCGATTGCAAATTAGGTCCAAATTGCTTATTAGCTAAAAGTCAAAACAGGAAAGTTGTAAAGGGGCTTGAGCTTATCATTTTTTATAAAAGGACTAGTGGCTGAAAGGGTCTAAATAAGCCAGAAACATGAGCTTTTTGGGCTGACAGAATGTTAATAAGCTTAAAAGCTTATTGGCTTTTTCTTTGAGCTAAAAAGCTCAAGATAAGCTGAAAATGAATCTAACTAACTATACTAAGCTGAGGCTACCTATATTAACTAAGCTTAATACCAATAAGCCCTAAAGTAAGCTAAAGCAGTGATAAGCTTAAGGCTACTTATTATATAAAAAGGCAGAAATGAGGGGTTTTTAAACCTAAATTAAGCTAAGCAAAAAGGGAAATTAAGCTACTAACTCTTGGGGGCTTAAAGAACTATAATTAAGCTACAATAAAAAGCTAAAAATCCTAAGTGCTTAATACAAAATAAGCAAGTTAATGAGTGCTGAATCCTGGTGCTCAGCACCAGGGGAAAAACAAGCAGTGGAGATTGGCTTATTTGGGCTTATGAAAATAAGCCCAAAAATAACTTTTACCAAATACTAATCCCAAACAGATTTAAAAGGGTGACTAATAAGCTTATATTCAAAATATGAGGGCCTAAAAAACAATAAAAACTGCTGATTTTTGAGGCTCAAAAGTAGGGTTTTCACAAAAGATTGAACTTATTCTCACTTGACTTTTTTTGGTCAAATTAAAAGAAACAGCAACTAAGCTTCTTAAAGGAGTATTTTTATGACTTAAATGAGCTCAAAAGCAAGTTTCTTAAGCTGCTTAGGCAGCTTAAGCCTTAAGCTTAGTTTTACTTATGAAAATTTGACAAAAGAGTGAGGTTTATCTAAAAACTTAATTTTAAACTAAAAGGTATAATTTTTTTGGTCTAATTGAGCACACACACTCAGCCAAAAGTGGCTGAGTGTTTGTGACCCATAAAATACACGAATTTACCCATTTTGACGTTTACCCAAACACCCCTTTAGATAAGTAAAAAAAACGTTTTAACTTGATTTTACTTCAGATTAATTAAGGTTAATTGATATTAATGCTAGTGGGTTTAATAAGAAACAAGAAACAACAACTTTCTTTAAGCATGAACAACGAATTAAAGAGTTGAGTTATAAAAAATAATCAAGAAATTCAAAAGTTACTTCGAAATTGCATTAGACTTTCAAAACAGTACATTACACATAAAAAAAACAAGCTGAAGCTTAAAGTTACAATTTAATTAAAGTTTTAATAAAAATAAGCTAAGTTAAACTAGTGTGTGGTTCGGCTGCTTTTCTTTTCTTTTATAGAGGCTGAAACTCCTTGGTTTGTGTTTGTTGTGAGTGTAGAAGGCTTCCCAAGCAATCATAGCCCTTCATTCACCCTTACACATCATTCTCAGCCATTGAAGGTCTTCGGGTTGAGTGGGATTGCCAAGGTGGCTTTCTATAAAGGTATTGGGTTGTGGGAATTGGTATGGGGAGAGCAGGGAAGTGTACTGGAGAGGTGGTATGGCCTAGAAACCATGGGATGCCCGGTTTAGGTTTTGGCGGTAAAGTTATACGAGTACAGTTATGGGTGGGAAGTTTAAAAGAGAAGTTTGGGGAAGGTGCAAAAGCACCCCCCAACTTTCTTTCTTTGTTCATTTTGTTTTAGCCCTAAAAACAGTTATAAACATTTTTGGAAAGTGACATGTTTGGTCCCCGTAGTATTATAAGAAAAGGGTTATAAGAGGTTTAAGGTAATTGCATAACAGGTCCCTCTGGTTTAATAGAAAAAGAAGTAAAGAAAGTTTAAGCAAATTGCAAAACCAGCCCTTGTGTTTGGTTTTTTCTATTTTCCTTATTAAAACAACTTTCAAACTTGGCACATTTGGCCCTTTTCTTTATTTTTTCATTTTTAATTATAAAACAAGGTTTTAAAATTTACATTTTTGGTCCTTGAGTTTTATAAAAAAGGTGTTTTGGGCTAGGGTTTTGTGTTGGGCCCATTGGGCTTGTATTGGGCCCAACTGGGTTTGGTTTGGGCTATTGGGCCCAATTGGGTTTGGTTTGGGCCCAATAAGGTACAGGTTTGGTTATTGGGCTTTTTCAAGCCCAATAAGGTGTGGGTTGGGTTTTGTGTGTACAATGGCTGAGATTGGCTGTTCAAGGGCTAGGATCGGGCCTTCAAAGTCTTCACAGTCTTTGTCAATTGCACACAAATGGGCTGTTGTAATTGATTGAGGGCCCATTTGGTCTTCACAGTCTTCATAGTTATACTATTGGGCTTTCCCGGCCCATCAGATGGGTTAAGATTGCATCCAATAGTATTCTTCAGTTCCGGCTCCGGTTTGACTGCTGATTCTTCAGTATTGACTCTGACTTTGGCATTTTTGGACTTTGGCCTTGATTTTGCACAGTCTTTTCCATTCCATGCTCAGTTTTGTCATTTTGGCTTGGTTTTCTGTCTTTTTGTTGATATCCACTTCCTGCACAATACAAATGCAAAACAAACATATATTTGGCAGTTTTTGTCTGTTTTTTGGTCATTTAAGCTCGTTTTTAGAGGTAAAAGATATGTGTAATTAAGCACTTATCACTGCTCCTGAAATTACTACTGCTACTCCTGAAGGCTTGATGGGACCAATTCCTACAACTGAAGACACACAAGAGGAGGATCAAGGCATTGATTTGGGGAATCTTTCACCATCTTATGCAGTTTCTTCCACTCCTCATACAAGAATTCACAAGGATCATCCAATTGATCATGTGATTGGTGATGTGCAGTCTTCTGTTCAAACAAGAAGGATGACAACTTCTTATTCTGAACTAGGATTTTTAGTAGCATTATGAAAGGAAAGAGCTCACCAGGAACTTACATACTTGCGCCTTTTTGCCTGTTTCTTCTCTCAAAGAAGAACCAATAAGAGAGTTCTAAAGCTCTTAGTGATCCTGCTTAGGTAGAAGGCAATGCAGAGGGAAATCCTACAGTTCAAGTACAAAATGTTTTAGGGGTTCTTGCTAGGATTTGCTAAGGGTCATAGGTGCTATTGGTTCAAAGGGGTTTACATAAACAAGAAAGATGAAAATGGAAATTGTTGTCAGGACAAAGCTAAGATTGCTTGACCCAAGGAAATACACAAGAAGAAGATTGACTATGAGAGTTTTTGCTCCAGTGGCTAGAATTGAGCCATATGAATCTTTCGGCTTTTGTTCTTATATGGGTTTTCTGTCTACCAATGGATGTCAAAGGCTTTTCTTATATGGTCCATAATTTAGAGGAGGTGTATGTATGCCAACTCCGGTTTTGAGATTCCTGTCCATCATGATATAGTTTATAAAGTTGTGAAAGTCTCTTTATGGACTTCATCAAGCACCAGAGCTTGGTATGACACATTGGCCCACATTATCTTTGAGCAATGGATTTCAAAAGAAAACCAAAATTGATCAAAGTTTATTCATCAAAAGTCAAAAAGGGGCACATAATGCTTGTTCAATCTTGTAGATGGACTTCATTTTTGGAGTCTCCAAGAAGGAGCTTTGTGATGAGTTTGTGAAGCTTTCATGAAGGAGTAAGTTTTCTGATGAGTTCTATGGGGAGAACTCACCTTCTTTTAGGGTTGCAGGTCACAGAAGAAAAAAAGGCATCTTTATCAGTCAAGATATATATTGTCCATGAAATTTGAAATAGTTCAAACTACACAAATGTGAGTTCTAGCCTCCAGTCCCACAGATTTAGAAAGCCCTTGGTTAAAGATTGTTAGAGGATGATGCAGGTTGATGAATCATCTTTATAGATCTATGAGTGGATCTTTCATGTTCTTTACATACATCTAGCGACCAGATATCATGTTTGCAGTTTTGTGCATGTGAAGGTTTTCTTGTTTCCCCAAAAACTTCCATCTTTTAGCTGTCAAAATGAAGTCTTTAGATACACTTAAAGGCAAACCTTCACTAGACGTCTTTGGTATTCTTAGGATTTCTCCATTGGAGTTTAGTTGCTTACACTGTAGGACTATGCTGGAGCTTACACTTGATAGGAAGTCAACCACTAGAGGTTGTCAATTTTTGGGAAATAGGTTAATTTCTTGGCAATGCAAGAAACAAACTGGGTTGACACTTCTACAAATGAAGTGAATATATGCTGCTGCAAGTTGCTGTGACAAGTCTCTGGTTCCAAAACCAATTGCTTGATTTATGGGTACCAAATTTTATGAAACACTGTTTTTTACATTGATAAACCACCAGTACTATCTGTATTATAGAAAATCCTGTTCAACACTCTAAAACAAAACATATAGAGATTAGGCATCACTTTATAAGAGATTGTAATACTAAAAAGTTGATTCAAATGGCTAAAATTGATACTCAACTTAATGTAGCAGATCTTCTTACAAAAGGTTTTGATGCTGGTAGATTTCAGTACTTGGTTTCAAGTATTGGAATGCTCAATCCCTAAGGCCTAAATCTCTTGTTTGTTTTTGTAAAGTTTGTTAAATGTTAGTACTGTTAGGTATTTGTCAATTAATACTGCTAGGTCTAATTAGTACTGCTAGTTATATTTAACACTGTTTGTTAAAACTGTTGCTTATAGTTAGTACTGCTGGTTATTTCTATGTATCTTTGTTAATCTTGTGAATAACACTTAATACTGTTAAACATGAACATGTTTGGATATGTTTTCTTGGTGTTAAGCTAAACTTTTTCAGGATAAACAATGAGGTGTCCATATTAGGTTACTCATAATGTATCATTGAGGGAGGAAAACCTGTTGGCTGTCCTTAAAGTAAAGTGTTGGTTTTAATACCACACAACAAATGGTCATCAGTTCACCATGTCTTATAGACATCAAGAATTGACTAGTCCAGAGCAAACGGCTACTGGTAAAGACTTCTCAAATCCGTTGATAGTTGATAGTTTACTCAAAACTATATGGTTATCAATGCACCATGTTTTTACAATGAAGCATTGGCTAGTCCAAAGCAAACGGCTATTGGTAAAGACTACTCAAATCCGTTAATGGCTGGTAGTTTGCCAAAAACTATACTTTGTGTGAATTTGTGAGCCAAAAGAATAGAGAGAATTGGTGAGCTTAAAAACAGATAGAGAGATGTGTGAAAAACAGACAGAGTGCAAAGTGAGTTAAAAGAATTGAGAGATAAAATGTGAGCTTAAAAACAGAAAGAGAGATTGTGTGAAGCTATTTTTGAATGATACACAACTTTGGAGTTTGTACTGCTTTTGGTGGAGAAGTTAATACTGCTAGGCTTATTTTAGTACTGCTAGACCAAATTTGGTACTGCTGGATGACCGTTAGTACTGTTTGAGCCCTAACAGAATTTTTCATTAATAAATAGAGCCGTTGAGATATTTCCGCCAAATACCTACGATATAGGGTTTGACTAATTGGACTTTCGTGATCTTTCTATATATTCGCTTGATTTACTCACGATAAACTAAAATTTCTTTAAGTCGGTCAAACCATATCTCTACGTTTTCTCTATATAATCTCAATTAACTTTCTCCAGCTTTCATACTTTCCCACACGATCATAACCCACATCATTAATCACCTTTTTTACTCATGGCTAGTTTGGAATTTTGTGATAAGCACAATATGGCAGCGTTCTTGGAAAAGTCTACAGGGAGTGAGGGATTTCATCAAGTTATTGACTTCCTAAGTCAAAGTCATATCAGCTATGCTCTCACTAAGAAGCCAGATATCTATATCTCATTCATCAAACAATTTTGGAGAACTGCTGAAGCTTCTACTGACACTGATGGGGAGGTAACAATCACTGCTATCATTGATGGCCAATCCAAGACTATCACTGAAGCCTCCTTAAGAAGACATCTCAAGTTGGAAGATCATGATGGTATCACTTCTATTCCCAACTCAGAGATTTTTGAGCAGCTTGCACTCATGGGGTATCAACCAGATTCAGATAAGTTAACTTTTCAGAAGGGTGTTTTCTCACCTCAATGGAGGTTTCTTATACATACTCTACTTCATTGCCTTAGCCCTAAGAAGACTGCTTGGGAGCAGTTTAGTAGTAACATAGCTACTGCTCTTATCTGCTTAGCAACAAATAGGAAATACAACTTCTCTAGGCTGATTTTTGAACATATGGTCACAAACATAGGAAGCCCCCATAAGTTTTTAATGTATCCTAGGTTTATTCAAATTTGCCTAGATATGCAGAAGAAATAGCTTAAGACACATTCCAAAACATATCATGTACCCTCTCTAAATAACAAGGTTTTTAGCAACATGAGGAGGCTTACCAAAGGATATACAGGGGTAGAAATTAAGTTATTTCCTACTATGCTTACTTTACCTCCTCCTGAGCCTTCACCTACACCTTCATCTTCACCATACAAGATCACATCATCACCTTTACTATCATCTGAACCTTTCACTGCACCTACCTTTGAACCTCAACCTTCACCTGATGCAGAGTACCATGTTCCAACACCCAATGAATCACCTCTCCATGCTGTTCACTCACATGGAAGTGATGAGGGTAGCTTGAAACTAAATGAATTGACGAATTTAGTTACCAAACTATCTGAGAGAATTAAAGTCTTGGAGGATGATTTGAAGAAGACAAAGCAAACTTAGAGTTCTGCTTTCACTAAGCTTATTCTCAGGATTAAGAAGTTAGAGTCTAAAGTCAAGACTGGGAAAGCAAGGAAGATAGCAAGGGTTGTGCTTTCAGAGGATAAAGAAGATGATTCTTCCAAACAGGGGAGGAAGATATCTGACATAGATGAAGACCCTAATACCTACTTTGCTCAAGATGATGAAGTTGTTCATGATAAAGATACTGCTGAAGAAGGACAACCAGAAGATAGTACTGCTGGTATTACAGTAAGTACTGCTCCTATAAATTTTAGTACTGCCAGAGAATCTCATAGTACTGCTGGTAGAGTTGTATATGGTAGAAGGAGTAAAGAGGCAAGGAAGGATAAAGGAAAATCAATCATGACTGAACCAGAGCCTGAGAAAAAGTCCAAGAAGTTATTGGATCAAGAGAGACTGGGTTTAGAAGAAGCTATCAAATTGCAAGAACAAGTTGATGAAGAGGAAAGAGCTCAAGTAGCAAGAGATGAAGAGATAGCAAGACAGCTCTTAGCATTAGATGAAGAAAGAGTTACTACTGATCCTAAGACAACTAAGGATATTGATTGGAATGATCCTTCAGTTCAAAAGTATTGGGATATGAAGAATAAACCAAAGTCAGAAGCTCAAGCAAGGAAGAACATGATTGTCTACTTGAAGATCTAAGATTACTTACAAGAGAAAGACTTTGAAGGAATGAGCTTATGATGAATTAAGCCATTTTTTAAAAGATTGAGTTTCAATCATAACTTTTGTGCACTATAATTTGGAAAAGACAAGGAAAAGAAGAAGCTTGCTGGAGTTTTCAAGAGATAAAATAAACAAATTGAGAAAGATACTACAGGAAAGAGGAAGAAATTTCTTTCTTCCGTAGAAAAAGAACAAAATTTCTAGCAAAGAAACAAAAGGTGGAACCAGAAGATGAAAGGAATATCTCAAATGTTATTAGACGAGTTCCAAGTTAAGATGTTGCTGTAGAATGTTTGATTCTCTCTCTAACAAAAGTATCCAATTGTGGATTGGAAGACTTACACTTTGTCAAAAACTTCATGTATTACAAAATCAATTAGAGGATATGGAAGCCAAAGAACTTACAGGATTCTGTGAGATGTTTTATATGATTTTGATAGACAAGATGTAGTATGGAGTTATACAGGCTGGACAAAGAAAGGTATAGTCCTCAAAACCAAAGGATATGATTTTAATGCTTGGGAGACTTGCATAACACTTTTTGACTGAGAGAAGGAAATATGGAATAAATCATAAGAGTATAATCCCTGATAAGTTGAGTATAATGTGTTTTATGGGATGTGGAGTTTACATTCTGCTGGTGATGCACAAATGGAATTGCCATAAACATTATGCTTACAGAAAAAAAGTATCCTCTAAGTCAAGAAATGCTATCAAAGATGCTGAGTAAGAGATTGGAGGTTTGAGTTAAGAGAGCACACAAGCAATATGAAAACTACTAAAAGTTCATCAAATCACATGAAGAAGTAGAAAAGTGTTTGGAAGAATCAGTCCATCAGAAGACAAAAGAAATTTAATCCAGAAGAAACTTAAGATTAAGGATAAATCCACAAGTTTTTAGGGCGGATATTTTTGAGGATAACTTCGACAAGAGTTAAGCGTGAGCTGGCAAAGAGTTGATAAGCTACGCGGGGATGGCGCGTGAAAGTGATTAGTACTGGGGGGGGGGAGGGGGAGGGGGGGGGGGAGGGTGGGGGGGGTGGGTCCCAGAGTGGTGTAATGGTTTGTGACACATATCATCGTTATTAGGAAGCGAGTGTGGGTAGAGACAGGGCTGACAACGAGGGAATTGCGACGAGATGTCCAGAAGTCAGATCATACTATTGCTAGAATATAACCATACCTCTGTGCGCCAGACAAGATTAATGATATTCTGCTATTGATAATGCTGCTGACTTGGAGATAAGGATGGAAAGAGATAAATATAGAATGTAAATCTTATATATTTTAGGAAGAATTTGTATATGATATAATTGTAATTATCTAAAGTCGTAGTTTATCTTGTAAAGGACTCCTTGTGGTGTATAAAAGGAGATCCTAGGTTAAGGTTTTAGGTATACTGATGAGACAGATATACATCTTAGAGAAAGAACGTATAGCTTCAAGGTTGTAACCCTAGTACTAAGATAGAGTACTCGTATTATTAATCATTAATAATATTGAAGAATTTTGTGTTTAAATTCATTGTTCATTGTTTAGTACTGTTCCATTGATTGATACTTCTAGAGTATTGAAGTGTAGATTCCGCATACACTTTGATATACAAACAAAGTCTCAACTATTGTTATTTTAGATTCATCCAAGGTAACATACACTTTACAAGGTAAAGAATCGATCAAGGCTTGGGATCAACAGTTTTTAACCACATCTTGGACTTTTGGATTTAAACGCCTTTGAGGTTGGACAACAGGCTTGAAGCTTTCTTCTTAGATTTTTTAGAAACTTATCGTACTTTGGCATTTGTGCAAGGGCTTCGGTAAATGGGATGTTTATATGTAGTTTTTTGAGATTTTCTAAGAATTTTCTTTGTTGGGCTTCCTCTTTTTCCTTTCTTATCCTGCGGGGAAAGGGTATTGATGATGGTTGTAGTTTGATAGTTCGTTCTTGGCTTTTTATTGGTTCGGTGTTGGTGGGGATATTATCTGGCGTTGTTGGTTTGCCGTGATGAGTACGGTGTTTTAATGGTAATTACTTATTGTCGCTAATGGGTTTGGATGTGGTTTTTCCTCTCTAAGTGGTTACCCCTTTGACATCACATCCTACCATTTGGGCTTTATTGATTGCCGTCGACAGCCCGTACACTTCGAATTCAAGCTCGCTTAGTGAGTTGTTTCTTTCTTTAAGGAGGAGCTTGTTTGTTGTTTTGAATTCTCGAATGAATGCTTCCATTTCCTCGTGTTCGCGTTTTCCTTCTTCAATAAATTTATTCACTATTTCTTCCATTGTTAATTTTCTTTTAGGATAAGGAAACTGGAATGGATCGCAAGTAAAGCTATTCTAATAGAATTAGATCTACAGGAACTTTAGCGAACCGTTGTCGATACGCCGTATATAGATGGATGAATATGGCGTATGGTCAGGAGAAAATTGATACACTGTATCTAAAATAGAGAACTGGGTACGCCGTATTCAACTAGATGCATACGCCGTATAACATGCCAGAACAGGCTATTAAGAAAACAATTAAATACGGGAATTTTAAATAAACAATTTAAACACACAATGCGAATAAATACAAACAGAATTTAAATAATTAAATTACACTAAACTAAATTAAGATAGGACATGTTCCCTGTCATGTGCCTTGAGCATCCACTATCAATCACTCCTTGATCCTGTAAATCTATTTGTGGATTGCCCTGCACATTAGATAAGAGAATCAGTTTCTTTTGGGGACCCAAACCATCACTGACTTGGATCTGCCTTGTGCATCAATATAATCAAACCTTTTTTAAGGTGTTTGATGCACTATTGTGTTTAAAAACATGGTCTAAAACTTTATGCTTTGGTTTCCAAACCCAACAAGCTGAGGCCTTAATAGCATTAAAATTATTTTCATTAACATCATTAACTACTGCTTTTGGCCTAGCAGTATTAAATTTTTTACCCCTAACAGTATTAGTTGTTGGGATTAAAAGTCTTCTTGATGTTGTTTGAATTATTGCTGCTCATGTTTATGTTAATGTTGCTCAGCTGGATTTAGTGCTGCTTATAAACTTCAAAGAAAATATCCTAAGTGTTTACTACTGCTAGTACAAAGTTACTACTGTTAGTGAATATTAGTACTGCTAGTGAAAATATGCTAAGTAGTTACTACTGCTAGTAAGAAGTTAGTACTGCTAGTACAAAGTTAGTACTTTTCAAGGTTAAGACTGCCTAGAGATAAGTTAATGATGTTAAGGTTAATAGTTTAGTACTGTTTGTTGTTAGTACAACTTATATGATATGTATTAAGTTATATGTTTATAGAAAAGATTATGAATAATTAGGAAAGTATTGTAAGCTGACTAAGACTCCTTGTTGTATAAAAGGATGTCCTAGGGCATAGAGTTTTATACAAAAATTGTTTTATTATCTTTTAGCTTCATGGTCTTTGTAACCCTAATACTTTGAGAGTATTCGTATTATTATCATTAATAGTATTGGAGCTTATTTGTTAAATTGTTTGTTCATAGAATTACTGTTTCATTAAGAATTATTCTTAATATTAAAGACTAGATTCCACATAATCTTTAATACATTCAAACATAGTTTCTATTATAGTTATGTTAGATTTATCTAATATAACTAAACATTAAACAAGCTTAAGGAATTCGATCTATTGAAGTAGGATCAACAAGTGGTATCAGAGCTTGTTGAGAAGCTGTAAATAAGAAGATATGGATCAAGATTCTGCACACATGGTGGCTGCATCCAAAGTTCCCATGCTCAAACCTGGTGAGTGTGAGATATAGAGGATGAAAATTGAACAATGCATCCAGATGATAGACTATGCACTGTGGGAAGTCATAGAGAATGGTGCAACTTTGCCAAAAACAAAAATTATGGAAGGAGTTATGACAGAGTTACCTATTACACCTACTAAAGAAAAGGCTTAGAGAAGATTAGTGGTGAAAGCTAGAAGTACTTTAATGATAGGCATTCCTAATGAACATCAGTTAAAGTTTAACTCTATAAAGAATGCTAAGAAGTTGCTGAAAGCTGTTGAAAAGAGATTTGGTAGGAATGCAACTACAAGAAAGACTCAAAGGAATCTCTTAAAGCAGAAATATGAAAACTTTACTGCTCCAGGCTCAGAGATGCTTGATCAAACTTTTGATAGGCTTTAAAAGCTTGTGAGTCAGTTGGAGCTTTTGGATGAAAAGCTTTCACAAGAAGATGTTAATCAAAAGTTATTAAGAAGTTTGTCTCCTGAGTGGAACACAAATGCTGTTGTGTGGAGGAATATAGTTGATTTAGACACAATGAGCATGGATGATCTCTACAACAACCTCAAGGTGTATGAACCAGAAGTTAAAGGGGTGGCTAACTCAAGTGTAAGCACACAGAACATGGCTTTTGTGTCCTCTTCAAATAACAACACTATCAGCACTAATGAAGCAGTTAATACGGCTTATAGAGTTTCTACTGCTAGCTCTCAAGTTAATGTTACTAACACTATAAATATTGATAACTTGAGTGATGTTGTTATTTATGCATTCTTTGCTAGTCAACCAAATAGTCCTCAACTTGTAAATGAGGACTTCCAACAAATCTATCCAGATGACATTGAAGAGATGGATTTGAGATGGTAAATGACCATGTTGACTATGAGGGAAATAAGGTTTTTGAAGAATACAGGAAGGAAGCTTACTGTTAATGGTAGTGAGACTATTGGTTTTGATAAGTCCAAAGTGGAGTGCTACAATTGCCATAAGAGGGGACATTTTGCTAGGGAGTACAGAGCTTCAAGAAATCAAGACAACAAGAACAAGGAAAGCTCAAGAAGGAGTATGCATGTGGAAACATCTACTTCCACAGCTTTGGTGTCATGTGATGGTCTTGGTGGATATGACTAGAGTGATCAGGCAGAGGAAGAGCCAAATTATGCACTCATGGCTTTTTCATCTTCAAGTTCTGACTAAGAGGTATCCAATGATTCTACTTGTTTAAAATCTTGTTTGGAAATTGTTGAACTTCTTAAATCTCAAAATGATCAACTATTAAAAGATTTAAAGAAATCTGAGTTAATGGTTCTAGGTTATAAGATAGGTTTAGAGTTAGTGGAAGAAAAACTTAAAGTTTATAAAACAAATGAGTCTATTTATTTACAAGATATTAAGGGCTTAAAATTTGAAATTCATATAGGATAAATAACTATTAGAGAGCTTAGGAAGAAGCTTGAAACAGTTCAAAAAGAAAAGGATGGCATTCAACTTAATGTAGATAAATTTGAACATTCATCTAAAAGTTTAAACAAGCTCATAGAGTGTCAGATAGTTGACAATTGCAAGAAAGGTTTAGGCTATGAAAATTATAATGCAGTTCCACCTCCCTACATAGGAAATTTTATGCCTCCAACACCTGACTTGTCTTTTACTAGTTTAGATGAGTTTGTTAATAAGCCTGTAGTTAAGAATTGTAAAGCTATATCTAGTGAAGAATAGCCTAAGGCAGTTAAGAAGTGTGATGATGCCCCAATTATTAAAGAATGGGTGTCAAATCATGAGGAAAAGGATGTGTCTCAGCCTAAAACTGAAAAGAAAACAGTTAGGCCTACTATTGTTAAGAAAGAGTTTGTCAAAACTAAACAATAAGAAAAAACTGCTAGGAAAACTGTTAAAGAAGTTGTGCAAAATAGGCAAAACACTCACATTCCAAGAGGAAATCTAAGAAATTGGAACAATATGATGTCTCAAAAACTAGGAAGCGATTTTGAGATGTTTAAGAAGGCCTGTTATGTATGCGGAAGCTTTTGATCATTTACAGGTTGATTGCAATTACCATCAAAAACAGTTTTAAAATCAAATGGTGAATCATCAAAACTTTGCTATAAAGACTCACCCATGTGCTAAAAAGAACATGGTTCCAAGAGCAGTACTAATGAAGTCTAGCTTAGTATCAATTAATACTGTTAGACAAAATATTTCTAAAACAACAGTATTATAACACCCTGTGTTTTAGGGTCATTTACGACGTCAATAAATTCACTATTTCTTTTTAGTATTGTATGCGTTTGCTTTTAATCGTAATCGTTAAGTTAAATCGCGTAAGCTAAAAATTTTCATTCAATGTAAACGGGCATCAAACAATTAAATGTTTACATCAAGTAAGTGTTAAGTAATTATTTGGAGGATAATTATTAACTTTGTGCATTTTATTTTTTTTTGATACGTGAAGTGTTTATGTTTCGCGATAAAATACGTTTAGGCATTCCCGGAACCACCAAAACTTTTCTACACTTCAAAAATACCCACAATTGTACCCAATACTCAAAATTTTACAAAATATCATCACATATATACATATATGGCCGGATTTGGTGGATAAAGACCAAGAAAAATATCTAGATTTCTTGCAACTTGATTATGTACAACACATCTCATTAAAACATAAGACTTTCACAAATTTTCCTTGTTTTCATGGGATAACTTCCATTTTAGGGAACCAAGGGCTCATATCTTCCTAGTCTTGACCAAAGACCTCCTTATTTCCTTCAATGTGTCTTTGACTAAGTCTTTGAAGTATATAAGGCATTCACTAGTAGAAGTAACACACACATCTCATTTGCTAAAGTGAAAACAACAAAAACTCTCTCTTTTTCCTTCTCATATGCCACGACCAAACATCACCACAACAAACCATCCATACAAATTTTATTTACCACATTTCCAAGTGTTCCTACAACATATCTAAGATATCCTAAGGTGTTTATAAGGTTTGATTTGGAGTTTACAAGTGTTAAAGCAAGAAGGTTCAGGATTAGGGTTTTGTTGAAATTAGGGTTTTCTTGGTATTGAAAGCTAGGGTTTGTTTGCTAAACAAATGTTTAGATCTTGTTTTTCATCATCTTACATCATATTAAGGTTATCTAAAAACCTTAATCTCTTTACATTCATGATTTTATGTGTATATAATGGCTATGTAGTTAATCATCATCTAGGAAACTTATTTACATGTAAAATGGAATTTTTACTTATGACATACTTTGTCATGTGCTATATTGTTGTTAAGAACATGTGAGAATGGAAGTATGTACATTATATAAGTGTGGTTTATGTATAAAAGCTTATATAAACAAGTTACCTAAAAAGTGTAGTTTTAAAAGTTCATGAACAAATGAGTATGTAAACTTATGGATCTTGTGATTCTTGGACAATATTTGGACAAAAGATGGACTAAGGACCATAAGTATGTAAGACATGTGATATTAAGTGTTGTAATGGACTTGTAACAAAGTGGCTAAACTAAAAGGTTACAAAAACTAGTTTAAACACATTTTAAGCAAAATGACCAAAACCTTCTGTCAGAATTCGAAAAATAAAGCATTTATTTATATTTTTATAAAATACTCTCATGAGGATTCC
Organism: Tanacetum coccineum; assembly: GCA_026074375.1. Lineage (NCBI taxonomy): Eukaryota > Viridiplantae > Streptophyta > Magnoliopsida > Asterales > Asteraceae > Tanacetum > Tanacetum coccineum. Next base: position 21,780 of record BQNB010031246.1, read on the forward strand.
AAAAAGTTAAGAAACTTGAAAAACCAATTTATAACGAAGGAGATACGTAATTTACAAGTTACGCGATAATAAACGCGTTTATAAAAGAAATTTTATAAAAACCATTCACTTTTAACTTCTGATATATACAAATGGTTATTTTACTCAGATAGTACATATTTTTAGGATTCCAAAACATTAAGAATCATAATTTTTGGATCAATAACGAAGGAGTTACGAATTTTGCAAGTTTACGATAATAAATACTTTTATAAAAATAATTTTATAAAAGTTACTGTCCACATCAGATATATATATATTTTTAAAACATCATTAATTTGATATACCTTTTAATTACGAAGACTTTCTCGAAAGAATCACTAAAAACGGAGTTAAAACGAATAAAATACAACGTTTACGAGTTTATGATAACTAAATTTATAAAAATAAATTTATAAAAGTGTATGAACAGTAAAAATTACTGTTCATCGTTAGGTTGAAAATGTAAAAATGTAATATTTTGATAACTCGTCATAATACGAAAGCGTGGACGTAAAGAACGTAAAAACGGTCTTAAAACGAGGAAGATACGCACTATTTTATACATATACACTATTTCCTGACATGAATAGTGTTGGTTCGTGTTTAATAAAAAAATTTGTGAAACATTTTAGAACCACTTAAATAATATTTATACATATTTTAAACTTTATATATATTATTTTACAAAGGCGATAGAACTATTCATACGATTATACGAGTACAAATACATGGCTATTATTTATCAAATGCGATTTAAACATTATTTCACAAACACAATTAGATGGTGATGTAGCTATATAAAGTTATATATGGTATGGGTTAATCAAAGTACTTCGTACTTAATCGACCTATATTTAATTAGGTTGCATTCGGTCATTATCGTGACGCATTTTCTGTTATACTTGGATTATTCATTCACTCGAGGAGAGTTCATAGCCCCACGTTTTACAATTATTATGATTTACATGTTTTGGGGTGAGAAACATACATGATTTTTTTTTACAATTGGACGCAAGCATACATTTTATATTCAAATTGATTACGTGTTTGCCTAGGTAACAATACCCAATGAGCCGATTATCATGAACTGTTAAATTACGGAATTGTAAGAGCGAATGTTATAAATATATCTATTTGGGGGTGACGCCCCCGTTCGGGTGATTAGCTATCACCGGGAACGAACGTATACCATGTCGGATATGGGATGTTCCGGGTTGAACATCATCAAGGGCAATGTAGGCAATTTTATATTGCAATTCATATATGTCGAGCTTCAGTATCATGAGCTTAGGGAAATGTAATGACATTTTTGTGATGTTTGCATTTGATGTATTATCACAAGGGAAATCTTGCGGTCCTACACTTAAACATTTTCACAAACTTATGAATTCACCAATATTATTGTTGACGTTTTAAAGCAATATTTTTCAGGAGGTCAATAAGGCACGAGGTGCACGGGGATACATTGGTGGTTATATTTGGATGTCACATGCTTAAAGATTTGGTTGCATTACATTTTGGGGAAACATTTGTTATGAACTGAAATCTTTGTATAATTAACAATGAACAAGTTAAGCTTCAGGCTTTTTGTAACAAACAACTTGCTAAATCCAATGTATCAGTTTTAAACAACTTTTAATGGTCGTTCTGTATATATCTTATGCTATTGTTCTGTGAAGTACCACCCTCAAACCCACATTCCGCTACGACCCAATTTGGGGGTGTTACAAGTATTGGTTAATACTACTAGACAAGTTAATACTACTTACTCAAAAACAATAGTGAATACTGATAGACCAATGTCACACCTTTCTAAAACAACACATTCAATTGTTAAAAGGCCCATTCATAAGAACACAGCATTTAAAAACAGTAATATTAATCAAAGGGTTAATACTGTTAGGGTTAAAAAAATTAATACCACTAGGCCAAAAGTAGTAGTTAATGCTATTAATGAAAATAATTTTAAAGCTGTTAAGGCCACAGCTTGTTGGGTTTGGAAACCAAAGCATAAAGTTTTAGACCATGTTTCTAAGCATAACAGTGCATCAAACATCTTTAAAAGGTTTGATTATATTGATGCACAAGGCAGATCCAAGTCAGTGATGGCTTGGGTCCCCAAAAGAAACTGATTTTCTTATCTAATGTGCAAGCCAATCCACAAATGGATTTACAAGATCAAGGAGTGATTGATAGTATGATTAGAAACTTGGATAATGTGTCTGGAAAATTTTTAATGTATCAAAGGTTTGTACAAATCTTTTTGGACCAACAACTTGAGGGGATGCCAACTCATAAGAGAATTTATATTGCACCCTCTCACACTAAAAAGATTTTTGGAAATATAAGAAGAATAGGCAAAGGTTTTTATGCTAGAGTAACACCTTTATTTCTAACAATGGTGGTACAAAACCAATCACAAATGGGTGAAGGTTCAGCAAATCCAACTAATCCCTAACACACACCCACTTTTATTCAACCATCTCCTCAACCTCAAAAGACACAAAAACCTAGGAAGTCTAAGAGAAAGGACACTCAGGTACCTCAGCCTAGTGATCCTATTGAAAGTGTTACAGATGAGGCTGTCTATTAGGAGTTAGGTGACAGTTTGGTGAGGGCTACCACTACTACTTCTAGCTTAGAAGCAGAGCAGGACAGTGGTAACATAGATAAGACCCAATCCAAGGCAACACCTAATGAATCTGGTTCCCAAGGAACTAATTCAGGTGGTAGTCCTAGGTGCCAAGAAACAATAAGGGATACTATTACTCAAACTAGGTTTGAGAATGTATCTAAACATTCCAATGATTCACTGCTCGCAATAGGTAACACACTTCAAAGTGATGAGGATAGACTTAAACTTGATGAATTGATGGAATTATGTACAAATTTACAAAACAGGGTTCTTGATTTAGAGAAGACAAAGAACACTCAAGATAATGAGATTGCTAGTTTGAAAAGGAGGGTCAAGAAGCTTGAAAAGAAAATTAGGTCTAGAACTCATAAGCTCAAGAGATTATACAAAGTTGGTCTAACTGCTAGAGTAGAATCCTCTGATTATGAAGAAAGTTTAGGTAAGGATGCATCCAAACAGGGGAGGATTAATGTTATTGATGCAGATGATGATATTACCCTGGTTAATGTTAATGATATGAATGTTTCTACTAGTGAGGAAGTTGTTGAAGAAGTAGTTGAAGTTATTAACACTGCTAAGCTAATTATTGATGATGCTCAAGTTAGTGCTGCTGGTGATATAGTTAGTGTTGTTGGTGCTGCAACAACTGTTAGTGCTGCTACAATAACTGCTGCTATAACTGTTGATGATATTACTTTGGCTCAAGCACTTGAAGAATTAAAATCTACAAAACCAAAGGTAAAAGGGGTTATTATACAAGATCCTGGTGAATCTACAACAACAAAATCTTCACAACTAACTTTACAACAATCATAGGACAAAGGTAAAGGGATATGGATAGAACCTGTGAAGCCTTTAAAAAAGAAAGATTTAATCAGGCTTGAAGAAGAAATTGCTTTAAAGTTACAAGCTAAATTTGATGAAGAAGAAAGACTTGCAAAAGAGAAAGCTGAAAAAGAAAAAGAAGCCAATATTGCCTTGATTGAAACATGGGATGATATACAGGCAAAGATTGATGCTGATCATCAATTGGCTGAAAGATTGCAAGCACAAGAACAAGAAGAGTTGTTTATAGAAGAAAAGTCTACATTATTTCAACAACTCTTAGAGAAAAGAAGAAAGCATTTTGCAGCTAAAAGAGCAGAAGAGAAAAGAAATAAACAACCAACAAAAGCTCAACAGAGAAAGATAATGTGTACTTACCTAAAGAACATGGAAGGATACAAGCTCAAAGATTTGAAGTCAAAAGGGTTTAATTTTATATAAGAGATGTTTGACAGAGCATTCTAAAGGGTAAATACATTTGAAGACTTTAGAACAGAGTTGGTGGAGGGCAAAGAAAAGAGAGCAGGAGCAGAGCTAGAACAAGAGATTACAAAGAAGAAAAAAGTAGAAGATGACAAAGAAACAGTAGAGCTTAAACAGTTAATGGAAATCATTCTAAATGAAGAAGAAATAGAAATTGATGCTATACCTTTAGCTGTTAAGTCTCCAAGTATTGTTGGCTGGAAGATTCATAAAGAAGGAAGAAAAAGCTATTATCAAATAATGAGAGCTAATGGAAAGTCTCAAACATACTTGATCTTTAGTCACATGCTTAAAAGTTTTGACAGAGAAGATTTGGAAGATTTGTACAAGTTGGTAAAAGCTAAATATAAGTCAACAAGACCAGTGGAAGACTTGGATTTGATATTATGGCATGATTTGAAAACAATGTTTGAACCACATGTAGAAGATAAAATATGGAGGAATCAACAAGATTACAAAGTGTTGAGTTAGAAGTTGTATGACTTCTGTGGAGTACATTCCTTATGGATGCAACATACGCAGATTTACATGTTAGTATAGAAGAAGTATCCCCTTGCACCATCTACACTTTCAATGATGTTGGAAAAGAAGCTTATGATTGACTATGAAAGTGAAATGGCTTATCAGATTTTTAAATTCATTGTGAAATAGCTTAAGAAGTAAAGAAGTGTTTGGAAGCATCCTCCTAGTGTTGATAAAGCTTTAAATGAAGAAACTTGATGATTTTGAAGAAGCATATCAAGTTTAGGGGAGGATTGTTAGGATTAAAAGTCTTCTTGATGTTGTTTGAATTACTGTTGCTCATGTATATGTTAATGCTGCCCAGCTGGATTTAGTGCTGCTCATAAACTTTAAAGAAAATATGCTAAGTGTTTACTACTGCTAGTACAAAGTTACTACTATTAGTGAATATTAGTACTGCTAGTGAAAATATGCTAAGTAGTTACTACTGCTAGTACGAAGTTAGTACTGGTAGTACAAAGTTAGTACTGCTCAAGGTTAAGACTGCTCAAAGATAAGCTAATGCTGCTAAGGTTAATAAGTTAATACTATTTGTTGTTAGTACTGCTTATAAGATATGTATTAAGTTATATGTTTATAGAAAATATTATGAATACTTAGGAAAGTATTGTAAGCTGACTAGGACTCCTTGGTGTATAAAAGGAGGTCCTAGGGCATAGAATTTTATACAAAAATCGTTTTAATATCTTTTATCTTTTAGCTTCAAGGTCTTTGTAACCCTAATACATAGAGAGTATTTGTATTATTATCATTAATAGTATTGAAGCTTATTTGTTAAATTGTTTGTTCATAGAATTGCTATTTTATTAAGAATTCTTCTTAATATTAAAGATTAAATTCCGCATAATCTTTAATACATTCAAACACGGTTTCTATTATAGTTGTGTTAGATTTATCTAATATAACTTAACCTTAAACAAGCTTAAGGAATTCGATCTATTGAAGTGGGATCAACATTAACCCTTTGATTAATATTACTGTTTTTAAATGATGTGTTTTTATGAATGGGCCTCTTAATAGTTGAATGTGCTGTTTTAGAAAGATATGACATTGGTCTAGCAGCATTCACTGTTGTTTTTAAGTGTGCAGTATTAACTTGTCTAGTAGTATTAACCAATACTGCTGTTTTAGAAATATTTTGTCTAGAAGTATTAATTAATACTAAGCCAGACTTCATTAGTACTGCTCTTGGAACCATGCTCTTTTTAGCACAGGGGTGAGTCTTTTTAGCAAAGTTTTGTTGATTCACCCTTTGAGCATTGTTCCAAACAGGTTTTACCATCCTTTGATTTTGAAACTATTTTTTGATGGTAATTGCAATCAACCTGCAAATGATCAAAGCTTCCACACACATAACAAGCCTTATTAAGCATCTCATAATTGCTTCTAAGTTTTTGAGACATCATATTGTTCCAATTTCTTTGATTGCCTCTTGGACTGTGAGTGTTTTGCCTATGTTGCTCAACTTGTTTAACAGTTTTCCTAGCAGTTTTTTTGTTGTTTAGATTTGACAAACTCTTTCTTAACAATACTAGGCCTAACTGTTTTCTTTCAGTTTTAGGCTGAGACGCATTCTCTTCCTCATCATCTGACACCCATTCTTCAATAATTGGAGCATCATCATTCTTCCTAACTACCTTAGGCTCTTCTTCACTAGATATAGCTTTACAGTTCTCAACTACAGGCTCATTAACAAACTCATCTAAACTAGTAAAAGACAAGTCAGGTGTTGGAGGCCTGAAATTTCCTGTGTAGGGAGGTGGAACTGCATTATAATTTTCATAGCCTAAACCTTTCTTGTAGTTGTCAACTATCTGACACTCTATGAGCTTTTTTAAACTTTTAGATGCATGTTCAAATTTATCTACATTAAGTTGAATGCCATCTATTTCATTTTGAACTAGTTCAAGCTTCTTCCTAAGCTCTCTAATAGTTATTTCTCCTATATGAATTTTAAATTTTAAGCCCTTAATATCTTGTAAATAAATAGACTCATTTGCTTTATAAACTTCAAGTTTTTCTTCCACTGACTCTAAACTTGTCTTATAACCTAGAACCATTAACTCAGATTTCTTTAAATCTTTTAATAGTTGATCATTTTGAGATTTAAGAAGTTCAACAGTTTCCAAACAAGATTTTGAACAAATAGAATCATTGGATACCTCTGAGTCAGGACTTGAAGATGAGAAAGCCATGAGTGCATAATTAGGCCCTTCCTCTGCCTGATCACTCCAGTCATATCCACCAAGACCATCACATGACACCAAAGCTGTGGAAGTAGATGTTTCCACAGGCACACTCCTTCTTGAGCTTTCCTTGTTCTTGTTGTCTTGATTTCTTGGAGCTCTGCACTCCCTAGCAAAATGTCCCCTCTTGTGGCAGTTGTAGCACTCCACTTTGGACTTATCAAAACCAATAGTCTGATTGCCATTAACAGTAAGCTTCCTTCCTGTATTCTTCAAAAACTTTCTTGCCCTCATAGTCAACATGGCCATTTGCCATCTCAAATCCATCTCTTCTATGTCATCTGAATGGATTTGTTGCAAGTCCTCATGTATAAGTTGAGGACTATTTAGTTGACTAGCAAAGAATAAATAAATAACAACATCACTCAAGTTATCATCATTTGTAGAGTTAGCAGCATTAACTTGAGTGCTAGTAGTAGAAACTATATGAGCAGTATTAATTGCTTCATTAGTGTTGCTAGTGTTGTTTTTTGAAGAGGACACAAAAGCCATGTTCTGTGTGTTTGAACTCGAGCTAGACATCCCTTTAACTTCTGGTTCATACACCTTGAGGTTGTTGTAGAGATCATTCATGCTCATTGTATCCAAATCAGCTTTATTCCTCCACACAACAGCATGTGTGTTCCACTCAGGTGACAACCTTCTTAATAACTTTTGATTAACATCTTCTTGTGAAAGCTTTTCACCAAAAAGTTCCAACTAACTCACAAGCTTTTCAAGCCTATCAAAATTTTGATCAAGCATCTCTGAGCTTGGAGCAGTGAAGTTTTCATATTATTGCTTTAAGAGATTCCTTTGAGTCTTTTTAGTAGCTTCATTCCCACCAAATCTCTTTTCAACAGCTTCCAGCAACTTCTTAGCATCCTTCATAGAGTTAAACTTTAACTAATGTTCATTGGGAATGCCCATAATTAAAATACTTCTAGCTTTCACCTCTAATCTTCTCTGAGCCTTATCTTCAGCAGATGTAATAGGCATATCTGTCATAACTTCTTCCACGATTTTTATTTTTGGCAAGGTTGGACCATTCTCTATGACTTCCCACGTGCATAGTCTATCATCTGGATATATTGTTCAATCCTCATCCTCCAGATCTCATACTCACCAGGTTTGAGCATGGGAACTTTGGATGCAGCTACCATGTGTGCAGAATCTTGATCCATATCTTTCAGCAAAAACAGGTTCTTAACATGCTCTTATACCACTTGTTGATCCCACTTTAATAGATCAAATTTCTTAAGCTTTGTTTAAGGTTTAATTATATTAGATAAATCTAACACAGCTATAGTAGAAACTGTTTTTGAATGTATTAAAGATTATGTGGAATCTAATCTCTAATATAAAGAAGAATTCTTAATGAAACAGTAAATCAATGAACAAATAATTCAACAAATAAGCTCCAATACTATTAATGATAATAATACGAATACTCAGTATTAGGGTTACAAAGACCTTGAAGCTATGAATTATAAAAGATTATATGAAAAAGATATCAAACTCTATGCCCTAGGACCTCCTTTTGTACACCAAGGAGTCCTACTCGGCTTACAATAATTTTCTAAGTATATAAAATCTTTTCTATAAATAAATAATACATATCAAGTAAGCAGTACTAACAAACAGTACTAACTTACACTAGGAGTACTAACTTAACACTACCTGTACTAACTACTTAGAATATTTTCTTGAGCGGTAGTAACTCTTCAGCAGCATTAACTTCAAGTAGTATTTGTACTAGCAGTAGTAACTTTTACTAGCAGCATTAACTTTTGTACCAGCGGTAGTAACTACTTAGTATATTTTCTTTGAAGTTCACGAGCAGCACTAACTTCATCATTTAACATAAACTTGAGCAGCAGTAATTCCAACAGCATCAAGAAGGCTTTTAATCCCAACATTGATTTAGTAAGTGCACATTATTTAGAATAATAACCTAAGAAGAGGATTCTTCAGAATTTGGTTCTGGAATAGGAATACCACCATAGAGATAATTATCCATGTGTGCAACTTCAATATCATGATTTGTTTCTTTAGCACCAGGAGGAATGACCTGGGATGGTGATTCTTGAGGAGTTTGTGAAGTACTTGGTGATGGTGCATCTTGATCAACTGAAGTTGAGGAAGGTGTACCGATTGAGACAGCGAGTTCTGGAGTAGCCACTTCACGAACAGGATGATCAACACGTGGTGGAGGATGGAATTATTCATCAAACATTGACTGAAATAACATATCTCAGTCATCCTTTGTTGGTGGGACATTAGGTATTAAAGAAGGAGGTTGAGGCATGAGTCCTGAATTTAGTGTTTCAGGAGTCATTAGTTGAGGCCCGAGTCCTGAACTGAATTGTTTAGAAGTCATAGCTGTCAACTCATCAAAGTCTACGTTAATGGTTTCAATGATTTATCGGGTCCTTTTGTTGTAGATACGGTAAGCCTTCTTTGCCGGAGCATATCTAACGATGATTCCAATATCATCTTTAGGTTTTAACTTTCCAAGGTCTTCACAGTCATTAGTGGGATAGCAGAGAGCACCAAAGACATGAAGATAAGATAAGTCAGGTTTACGATCATGAAGAAGTTCATAAGGTTTTTTGTTGTGACATTTTCGGATTAATGATCAGTTTTGGGTATAGCAAGTTGTTGCAACTGTTTCTGCCCAAAGAAATAACAGAGCCTTAGAGAAGATTAACATAGTACGGGTAGCTTCCACTAAAGTACGGTTTTGTCTTCTGACAACGCCGTTCTGTTGTGGAGTGCGAACAACAGATGTTTGATGTGAGATTCTGACGTCGTCATAATAAGCCCATAGCGTCTGATTGACAAATTCAGTGCCATTATCAGTTCTGATATTGCGAACAGTTGCATTGAGACGAACTTGAATCATCTTCAGAAATTTGATCACGAACTCTAGAACTTCATCCTTTGACTGTAGAAATTTTACCCATGTAAACCGAGAATAATCATCAACAATAACCAGTATGTATTTTCTCCCATTGATACTTTGAATCCTCATTGGTTCGCAAAGATCCATATGCAACAGATAGAGTTTTTCTTTAATGGAGTCTTTAGCTTTGGGTTTGTGGGAGTGTTTCTTGCTTTTATCAAGAGCACATGCAAAGCACAAATGATCCTTCTGATACTTTAGTTTTGGAAGCCCTCGGATGAGACCTTGTTTGGCTAGAGACGTGATATAGTTGAAGTTTAAATAAGATAATCTTCGATGCCATAACCAAGATTTAGTCTTTGAGGCTTTAGACAAGAGACAAATGGGAGAGGTTAGCATCATATTTTTAAAAGACAAAGTGTATAAATTTGAACCTCTTGATCCCTTAAGAAGGTCAACACCTTTTAAGTCACGAACGTAGCAGGTGTGTTTGTGAAAAGCAACCTCAAGATCTGAATCACAAAATTGTCCTACGGAATAAACCCGAGAGATAGTAACATTTCTCTTCTGATAGTCACCATAACCCATAATCTTTGGAATATGGTCATTCCTGAATCTGACGGTACCTAAAAATTTGCTGGCGAAGTTGATGAGCTGAGTGCGATTTCTGGTCATATGCTTGGAGCATCCGGAGTCCAAACACCACATAACAATTTAGACAACCTGCAATTGATAAGAGAAGAAGATGGAACATTAGAAATAGTGGATTCCCCGGATTGAGTAGGTTCCGATTGGTTAGAAATCTTAGATTCTATAATCTTTGATTTGCTACTCGAACCTATATATTTTGTTGTTTTAGGTCTCCTACTGTAAACCTTAATTCCTTGAATTGGTGTAAGAATTGATTAGATAGTGGTTTCCTTAAGAGGCACTACTTTCGTGGATGTGAACCTAGTTAAAGGGCACTTATTTCTGACTATAGTGAATGTACGTCCTATAGGTTTCCATTTATAACCATTTTCTGTGTACACTTTACCCGTAGGTTTCCATATTTGCTTTTTATTCTTACGCTTAGCAGATTTAGATTTAAACAACACATTCACATCATGAACATAAGCAAGAACACAATTATCATGATTTGCTTCAAACAAGCATTCATTACAGATGGCACAAATAGATTTAGGCATTTAACATAGATCGCATGACATGAGCATTAGATTCAGTTTTGACAATACGATTCTTTTTATTCGTTCTAGACTTAACGCTCTTAGATTGGTCTTCTACTTTATTGGTCTTGTTTCTACTTGATGGTTGCGAGATCTTATTGTTCTTTGTATTGCCTGTAGGCTTGATTCGCTAGCACCAGTAGAACCGATTACTCCTGTAGAATGCAATAAAGGTTTGTTAGAATCTCGTATTTTGTAGGAATTAACCTGTTTTTGAGTGTTGCTTGAATATGTGATATGGTCAGCAAACCTAACTTTCTTGTCCTTGTTCATTAGTGTGATAACAACTATTTTCTCAGTAGGTTTTGTTAAACTAGGGCATGTCTTAGAAACATAGACTAACAATTCTTGAACGTGTTTTGTAAACATGCAAGCAGAGTCTAAGAGAGGTTCACTAGGATTCTATTTTCTAGCGCGTTCTACAAGTCCATGTATGGTGTCAGTATTTTCTATAGTCTTCTTAAGATAATCCTTATAGGCATTCCTATTGTTCTTAAGTCTATGAGAAATAGGTTCAATGTCTAGCTTGAACATTCCTGGTGCAATAGTGGTGGCATTAGGTTTTGAAACAGTAGTGTCAATTACATTCTTTCCTTTAAGTTTCCTTAATTCATTTTTTAATGCTGCATTAGCAAAAACCTTATCTTGAATTTGAGCTTTCAAATCTGCATTTTCCATAGACTTAGAATTTAGATTAACAATTAGAGCATCACACTCTTCTTTTGCACGAACATGTGTGGTTTAATTGAATCATAAAGTTCTTTGTAAGTCATTTTCAATTGCTCTCTTTCTTTGTGTAATTTCACATTTTCAGACAATAATTTTGCCACACTATGCTCCAATTCAATGTTTATTGTCTCAATCACATCAATGTCCTTTTTCACTTTAGCAGGATTAGCATTATCTCTCAAATAATTAATTGTTTCCTTTAATTTTCTGATTACAGTGTCCTTTACGTGAAGTTGAGCTTGCAAATCATTTTGTTCAAAATATTCTTGAATTTCAGTAGCATTTTGATTAGCTTATGATTTGTCTTTTTGAATAGTTTCTTTATTTAGTTGCATGGCAACTTCAAAAGAAATGCAATGTTGTTCAATGTTTGAAAATCGTTTTGAAAGTTCAATATATGCATCATTCTTTTGGACAATATCATCTTCAAGTTTTAGACACTTATGGCATATATCAATAGATTCATCGTTCTTTTTCATAGAATCATAAATGACAACAGAAGAATTCAATACAAAATGCACAATATCTTGAGATCTGATTTGTTCCAAAAGTCTATCATTTTCAATAATGAATTGTTTCTGTTGAATTTCAAAAGATTTCTGGTCTACAGAACACTGTTCCACAGCTGCTTCTATTTGGTTAAAAATCGTTTGTACTTCAGTAATTTCATCGAGAAGACAAGTGTCAAAATTATTGAATATTTCCTTTAAGGCTTAAAAATGGAATTATTTCATTTAAGAAAACAGCTTTTGTATGTTCAAAACCCCATGAACCTTCCATGATAGCATCAAGAGTAGTTCGTACTTTCATCATCGTGTCAAAAATGGCAAGATGGTATTTAATTTTCTTAAGACTTGAATTTACCAAACTTACTTTTGGAAGTTCACTGGGAACCTCAATTTTAATAGGTGTGGATGAAGTACTGGGTTTGTCAGAATTCAAATTTGAGTTCTGTAACCAAAAGGCTTATTCTGCAGACAGTTCTTGTTGCGTAACAAAATGTTTTTCAAAATATTCAGCCAAGTTATTCAATTCAGAATAATTGATTGGAGAAATATTAATTTTCTTTTCTTTAGAAATTGGATTATTTTGTTTTTCAAGCATTTTTGATCGACTCTCTTCAGCTAATATCAAAGTCACTTCAAAATTAGCCACATAAATCACATTATGTTGTTTAGAAATAACACTACCATCATATAACGTTGGCTTAATCCACTGAGCTCTCTTAAGATAAAATGGATTTTGATAACCAAGAGCTTGTTTGTGAGTGTTATCATAAAAAAACTTGTAGTTTGGTCAGCATATGCATAGCTTGCGTAGATTGATACAACTTACACATAAAATTTTCTAGTTCTTTATTTTGTTTTTCTAAAACAATTTCCTTGTCAATGTATTTAGATTCTTTTTCGTTGGATTCTGTTTTGGATACAGTTAAATTTGCTGATAAAGATTCTTTTTCCTTAACATGTTTAGAAAGATTTTATTTAAATGTATCAATCTCCTTTTGAAAGGCTGCAAACTTTGCATTTTTATCTTGAATCATGTCATCCATTTGTGACTCAATGAATTTTTCACGACTGCTCAAATCAACATTTTCTCTTTTTTCAAATTGTTTGACACGTTCCTTATATCTTTCAAGCTCAGCGTTTAAGGATTCATTTTCCATTTTATTTTCCTGATTTGCCTTATCTAAATCTGCTACGTGATTAGTCATTTGTTCAACCAAGGATATTACCAATAAATCTTGTGGTGCAGAAGAATTAGTATTTTGAATACCCGCATCTTGTGATTCCTACAGATATTAAGAATAAAGAATGATATTACTATCACTTGTTATCTCATTGTCTGGAAAATCATCAATAGGCGGCTGTTTAGAATACTGCATCTCTTGCACAACATCATTCATCATATCATTCTGATAAGTTTTAGTGTATGGTACCTCAGAGAGAACATCTGAGTCGCAGCATGAAAGATTTGCCATTAGAACCGCTTTTGCTGAAGATACGTCATCACAGTGAGAGTCGTAAGCATCAAGATACTCAGTCTAGAAGGCGGCATTCTGTAGGATTGTTGTCTGAGAAGCTTGTCCATCAGGAAGTCCAGGGTCTGCTAAGAATGCCAACTGTTCTTCATCAAAAACTTAACCATTTTCCTGTGCTTGAACGAGCAACAATTTTTTTTGAAACCATGCATAATTCCTTGGTATTTTTGGTTGAGTACACTGCCTTGCCATATTCCCTTCACCTTAACAGTTATAACATTTAATCACTATTAGGTTTTAGAAGACTTTACAACTTACTGCTGCTGCTAGTGAAGACTTAGTGCTGCTAAGAAAGATTGAAGAAAATAGACTAAGTCTTTAGTACTGTTAGTGTATAGTTAGTACTACCAGTACATTATTAGTACTGCTAGTATAGTTAGTGCTGTTAGTAGTAAGTTAGTGCTGCTAGCATATAATAGTTAGTACTGTTAGGAGATATGCATGAGTTAAATTAGGAATAGATATGCATTATCTCCTCACGCGTTTTGTAAGCCCATTAGGGTTTACTTGGTATATAAAAGGAACCCTAGGCATATTTAATATATATAGATCAATAGAGATCAATTAGCAATCATAGCTTGTAACCTAGTACGATTCAAGTTATAATATAAAGTGTGAGTTTGATAGAAGATCTCTTGTGTTTACTTAACATTGTTCTTCTTAGCATTGTTGATTAGTTTCCGCATAATCAATAATGTTCAATCAGTGTTTCATTATTTTTGCTTTGGATTTATCTAAAGTAACAAACCCTTTGCAAGCTAAAGGTTCAAGATCTATTCAGTAAGGGATCCAACAAGTGGTATTAGAGCTTGTGTGGAAACTCTGAATAAGAAGAACTCCATTATTTGAAGCAGATTTACAATCAAACCAGGAAGATGACAGAACAAGACTCTCCTCCACCAACTATAACAGCAATGAAAATCCCTATCATCAAGAAGGGAGAATATGATATTTGGAGCATGAGAATGCGACAATATATCTGCCACACAGATCATAACCTATGGGATATAATTGTCGATGGAGATCTCCAAGAAGAGGCTGCACCAGCAGGAGAACAATCTGGTCCTCCTGCTCCTAAGACTGCCAAACAACTGACTGCCAAAAGGAATCAGGAAAGAGTTAAGAGCATCTTGCTGTTAGCAATACCTGATGAATATCTCCTTAAGTTTCATAATGTTCCAGATGCTAAATCTCTCTGGGCTGCAATCAAATCAAGGTTTGGAGGAAATGATGAATCCAAAAAGATGCAGAGGAATGTTTTAAAACATCAGTTTGAAAACTTTACCACTGCACCAAATGAAAGTCTGGATAAGGCTTATGATAGGTTCCAAAAACTCATAAGTCAATTGGAGGTTCATGCTGCTCCAGTATCAAAGGAAGATATCAACCAAAAGTTCCTAAGAAGTCTTCCTCCTTCATGGAGTCAAATTGCTTTAATCATGAGAAATAAGCCAGACATAGACCAGACTGATATTGATGATCTCTACAACAACCTTAGGGTCTATGAAGATGAGATGAAAAGGTCTTCAAGTTCCACATCTAATTCTCAGAACTTGGCTTTTCTTTCTTCTGAGAATACAAGCAGCACTAATGAAGTTAGTACTGCCAGTGGAAATTTTAGAGTTAATACTGCTGGAGGAACTAGCTCAACAAATCAGGTTTCATCTACTCCAGGTGCTGATGAAGTAGTATGCTCTTTCTTTGCACAACAGACAACGAGTCCTCCACTTGATAATGAGGATTTGCAGCAGATTGATCAAGATGACTTGGAAGAATTGGATATTAGATGGCAAGTAGCCATGTTGACTGTTAGGGTGCAGAGATTCATTCAAAAGACAGGAAGGAACTTGGATTTCAAAGGAAAACAACCTGTTACCTTTGATAAGTCAAATGTTGAGTGCTACAACTGTCACATGAAAGGGCACTTTGCTAAGGAATGCAAATCAGGAAGGAACCAAGGGAAAAGATCTTATGGTGATAATGGCAGGAGGAATGCAACAACAAATGAACCATCATCACAAGCACTGGTAGCTCAAGATGGTCTAGGAGGCTATGACTGGAGCAATGATTTTGATGAACCAGTTAATTATGCTTTAATGGCCACCTCCTCCTCAAGCTCATCAAGTTCTTCTAACAATGAGGTACAAAACTGTTCTAAACAATGTCTTGAATCCTTTAAAACTCTTCAAAAGAACTTTGATAGTGAAAGAGAAAAACATAGTAGAGCCAGACTAGAAATTCAGGGTTATGAGTTATCTTTAGAATCTCTAGAATCTAGAATTCTTGGACATGAAAAGAATGAACTGGCTTGGGGTGAAAAATATGAGTTTCAAAACTATGAGCTTAAGTGTAGAGAAGTAAAAATCAACAACCTTAAAATGGAACTAGAAAAAGTTGTTAAGGAAAGAGATGAGTTAAAAGTTAAGATAGAAAAATGGGAAGAATCTTCCAAGGGTCTTAATAAAATACTCAACAGTCAAATAAGTGCTAAAGATAAAAATGGTTTAGGATATGGCACACAATTGGATGAAATGAGTAACAAATCTGAAACTGATAGTGAGATTAGTATGAGTGTTTTTGAGGTCAGATCAAGTGATGAAGAGATCACACCAGCAAATGATAGGTTCTCCAAAGCAGATGGGTATCATGTTGTTCCCCCTCCTATAACAGGGAACTTCCTAACCCCAAGAGCTGACATATCATTTGCAGGTTTAGATGAATATGCCATTAGAAAGAAAATCATTGAGTCAAAAACAACTGAGCTTAATACTGATACTAGTAAATCTAAAACTAGTGAGACTGTAGGTAAAACAAATGAAGTAAACATTGAAAAACCTAAGTCAGTCTATGAATCAGTTGTGCCTAAACCAAAGATTAACAGAGACAAAGTCATCATTGAGGATTGGAACTCAGATGATGAGGATGATGTGTCTGCTGTAAAAACAGTTAGTCCTGTTAAGACTAATGAGACTCAAACAGTTAGAAATCGAGTTGATAAAATTGGTCAAATTTCTCAGAAAGAAGGGATTGGATTTAAGAAAATAAAAGCTTGCTTTGTCTGTAAAAGTACTGACCATTTGATCAAAGATTGTGATTTTTATGTTAAAAAGAGTCCAAAACCTAAGTTGAAAACTATGGGCAATACTGGTCAAAGGGTGATCAAACCAGTATGAGATAATGCTAAAAGGGTTAATCAACAAAAAATTTCAAATAATTTGAAATACCCTCAAGCAAGAAGGACTTTTGTCCCATCAGGAGTACTAACCAGGACAGGTTTGGTTAATCCCGTTAGGCCAAATGGAAAAAGAGCAGTACATACTATTAGTACTGCTAGGCCTGTTAGTACTGCTGGGCCATTTGCCCCAAAAATAGCACAAACTGGTAGTGCTATTAGACCAATTTACCCAAGAATGGACAGTGTGAGACCAAGAGCCTCATATTCACCAATCAGGAGGTCTTACTACACAAAACCAGCTTTTAGACCCAAAAACTTAAAACAAGATGTTAAAACTTTTGGGATTAAAAATATGACTACTGTTGGGACAAGAGCAGTAGTTAATACTGGTAAGGGTAAGATGGATAATGACCTTAAGAAGTCAAGGTGGGTTTGAAGGCCCAAAGGAAATTACATGGATCATGTGTCCAAAGAAAAAGGATATTTCATACTCAAAAAGTTTAAGTATGTTGACCCAAAAGGGATATCCAAGTCTGTGATGACTTGGGTCCCTAAGAGATACTAATTTCTCTTACTTATTATGCAGGGCAATCCAGAAAGCATTCTACAAGATCATGCGGTGGTGGATAATGGTTGCTCTAGCCATATGACTGGCAACAAAGCTTATCTTTCAGACTATAAAGATTACAATGGAGGCTTTATGGCTTTTGGAAGTGATCCCAAATGAGCTACATTAGTTCAAGGGAGGCAAGTCAGTAGATTACTTTATTGTACAGTTTGTGAAATATTTTAGTTAGCAGATAGATTTTAGATGAGATGATGATTCGGGATTCATTATATTCATTGGAATAAAGTTTGAGGGCTACATATGGTGTTGAGTTAGTTAGTGCTGCCAGTTTGGTTAATATTGCCAGGCCAACACTTAGTACTGCTCGGCTTGGTTAGTGCTACTTAAAAGCATTTAACTATGGTGTTGATGATTGGATTGGGTCAAAGATGCAGTTTGGATTGGATTTTAGGGTACTACATGGAAACTAACAAGTTAGTGTTGTCAGGAAAATTTGGTGCTGCCAGGCAAAAGTTTGTGCTGCTTGTTACCATTACCACTGTTAGAGAGCATAACAGATTTTCCTTAATTTAATATAACCGTTGAGATATTTAAGCCAACAAGTTGCTTCTAGGGGTCTATAGATTGAAAATTCTTGATCATTCCTTCTATAACACTCTTTTTCTTAAATAAGGATTCAAGTTTATTCAGTCGGTCATATCAAACCCTAAAGCAAATCTCTATAAAATCTAAATTCCATTTACCAATCACTCATACTCTCCCAATCGATCATATCCCACATCTTAATCCATTTATTACAAGTTTTGATGGCGAATTTGGAGTTTGTCGATCAACATAACATGGTCGCGTGCTTAGAGAAGACAGAGGGAAACTCTGATTTTCATGAGATAGTAGACTTTCTTGCTTCCAGTTCGATTCATCATGCTCTCACTGTAAGTCCACCTATCTATACTTCCTACATTGAACAGTTTTGGAACACTGCCAGTTCCTAAACAGTCAATGATGTGAAGCAGATTAATGTTACTGTTGATAGCAAGGCAGTAGTAGTAACAGAGACATCAATAAGAAGTTCTCTTCTTTTTAATGATGTTGATGGTATTGCTTGCCTAACAATTGAAGCTATTTTTCAAAACCTTGCATTGATGGGTTATGAGGGTGATTTTAATAAACTAACTTTTCAAAAAGCTCTCTTTTCTCCTCAATAGAAGTTTCTGATACATACCATTTTACATTGTTTAAGCTCAAAATCTACCAGCTGGAATGAGTTTTCCACAAATATTGCTTCAGATGTTATATGTCTGGCCACAAATCAAAAGTTTAACTTTTCTAAACTTATTTTTGATGGTATGTTGAGGAACTTGGATAATACTAAAAAGAAATTTCTTATGTATCCAAGGTTTTTAATGGTGTTTCTAAATAATCAAATTGAGCTTGGTGAACCTTTTAATGATGTTTATCCTACACCAGCTCACAATCTAAAAGTTTTCACAAATATGTCCAGTAAAGGACTAAATTTTTTTGGAAAAATAACACCTTTGTTCCCAACATGTTAACACATGCAGTAAAGGGTGAAGGTTCAGGAGAACCCACTGAACCTCAACCCATACCACCTAGTACATGAGACCAACCCCCTGAAACATCATCTAGCCATGCCACTACCCAAGACTCTAGAGAATCTTTAGAGGGAACTAATAGAAATGAAGGAGATCAGGTTCAAACACCTCATGATAGTCCTCTTTCAGGTGGTCACACATCTGACAAAGCTGAGGGTGCCCTGAACCTACAGGAATTATCTGTTTTATGTACTAACTTGTCCAACAGATGTTCTTTACATGCCTTGGAATACTATAAAGGATTGCACAAGCTGGCAGAAGACCAGTGCATTGAAATCGTAATCAAGAAGTTGGAAAAAGTGCTGCAATCCAAGCATACTCACAACCACAGTGCATGGATAAAAGAGTGTGAACAGATTATCCATGAAGAAGAAATTTAGAAAGAAGGAGTCTGTATCCAAACAGGGGAGGATAAAGTCCGAACCTGAATTAACTTTGGATGACAGTACTGTCTTTGATGATCAAGATGCAGATCATGGTATGGAGTACATGGAAACTAAGAAAGCTGTAGATGAGGGGAGGCAAAGTGGTAAAACTGAGGAGGTTAAGTTGACTGATGATAAAAAGTTGTTGAAGTACGAAGAGCAGTGGTGATAAAAGGATTGAAATGCTGAAGAAGTAGGTTAGTACGATAGCTAGACCAGAATTTAGTAACTCTAGACCAAATATGATTCTGTTAGGCAAGAAGATAGTGTCTTGGTAGAGCCTAGAATCCTCCTAAACAACAACAGTATATTTTGGATGATGAAGATACACCATGGTCTTACAAACTTTGATTAAGATGAAAGAAGAAAAAGCTAAGGAAAAAGGAGTGTCAATTAAAGATGTTGATGATTCTTCAAGACCTGCAAGATCTATTCTCACATTGAAGCCACTTCCAACAATTAATCCTAAAGACAAAGGCAAAAGTGTCTTAGAAGAACCTGAGCCTACAAAGAAGATGATTAGAAGTGATTTTGATGTTGCTCAAATTGCAAGAGATGCAGAAATTGCCAGACAGTTACAAGAAGACTTGCAAGCAGAGGTGGAAAGGGAAAGACAGAGGGAAGAAGAAGCATCTAAGACTGCTATAGCTGAGATGTATGATGAAGTTCAAGCAAGGATTGATGCTGATGCATTGTTTGCAGCCAAGCTTTAACAGGAAGAAAGAGAGGAGTATACAATTGAAGAGGGAGCAAAGTTCTTGGCTGAAACAATTGCTGCTCAAAGAAAATTCAGAGCTGCACAAAGATCTGCTGAGATTAGAAGTAGGCCACCAACTAAATCTTAATTAAGAAATTTGATGATGACATGTCTAAAGAACATGGGAGCTTACAAACACTCTCAGCTAAAAGCAAAGTCATTTGAAGAAATCGAGGGTATGTATGAAAGACAGAAGAAGTCTGTTTAAGATTTTGTTCCTATTGGTTCTGCTAAAGAAGAAGAATTGATTAAGAAGATGAATGAGAAGGCAACTGATGAAGATACTTCAAATAAGGAGAAGGTTCTTGAAGAACCTGATAGTACTAAAGTTGAAGTTAAGCAAGAAGGACATAGAGATAGTACCAGAAAAAGACCAGGCAGAAGACTTAAGATGAAAGCTACAAAGAAGTCTAAAAGGCAAAAGACAGACTCTGATCTTGAAGAGGAAGAACAACTAAAAGCTTTTCTTATGATAGTTCCTGATGAAAAAGAAATAATATATTATGAAGTCCTGGAGAAGAGGTTTCTAATTATTAACTGGGAATTAAAATTCTATGAGTTTGACAGACATGGAGCAGAGTGCATCTACTACAGAATCTTTAGATCTGATGGAAGTTCTAGGTGGATTAAAACCTTTTCTGAAATGGTGACAAGGTTTGATAGGCTAGATCTTGAGGAGTTATATAATCTGGTGATGAAGAGATTTGAAACAACTACTCCAGAAGGTGTTGATCTAGTTCTTTGAGGAGATTTAAGGATCATGTTTGATGCAAATACAGAAGATAAACTCTGGCAAAATCAAGAAATATGGAATCTTAAAAGTTGGGATTTGTATGAAAATTATGGTGTTCATACCTTGATACTGGAAGATGGTACTGAGATTTATATGCTTGCAGAAAGGAAGTATCCACTCACAAAATAAACTCTTAAAAGAATGCTTTATTTAAGGTTAGTAGCTAGGACTGCAAGTGAAGATGCTTATACTCTGCTTAGATTCATTCAAAATCATATTGATGAGCTTGGGGGCCAAGATGGGAGTGAGAAGGATCTTTAAGTGTTGGTTTTATCACCACATAACAAATGGTCATCAGTTCACCATGTCTAACAGACATCAAGAACTGGCTAGTCCAGAAGCAAACGGCTTTTGGTAAAGACTTCTCAAATCCGTTTACAGCTGATAGTTTGCTAAAAACTATATGGTTCTCAACTCACCATGCTTTACAGTAAAGAGATGGCTAGTCCAAAGCAAACGGATCTTGGTAAATACATCTCAAATCCGTTGATAGTTGGTAGTTTACTAAAAACTATATGGTTATCAGTGCACCATGTTATAGCAATGAAGCATTGGCTATTCCAGAGCAAACGACTATTGGTAAAGAAATATCAATTCTGTTTATGGCTGGTAGTTTGTCAAAAAATACATAGCCAACTTAGTTGGTATTTTTGTTGTGTTGATGAGAAGACTGGAAGCTAATCAAAGTTGAAGTTTAAAAGGTTATAAAGTGTTTGGATACATCCTCCTAGTATTCAAGAAGTTCAAGATGAAGAAACATGAAGGTTGATAAGTAAACATCATGTTTAGGGGGGGATTGTTGGGTTTTAGAAGACTTTACAACTTACTGATGCTGGTTTAACATTGGTGCTGCTAGTGAAGACTTAGTGCTGCTGAGAAGATTAAAGAAAATAGACTAAGTCTTTAGTACTGTTAGTGTATAGTTAATACTGCCAGTACATTGTTAGTACTGCTAGTATAGTTAGTGATGTTAGGAGATATGCATGAGTTAAATTAGGAATAGATATGCATTATCTCCTCACGCGTTTTGTAAGCCCATTAGAGTTTCCTTGGTGTATAAAAGGAACCCTAGGCATAGTTAATATATAAATATCAATAGAGATCAATTAGCAATCATAGCTTGTAACTTAGTACGATTCAAGTTATAATATAAAGTGTGAGTTTGATAGAAGATCTCTTGTGTTTACTTAATATTGTTCTTCTTAGCATTGTTGATTAGTTTCCGCATAATCAATAGTGTTCAATCAGTGTTTTATTATTGTTGCTTTGGATTTATCTAAAATAACAAACCCTTTGCAAGCTAAAGGTTCAAGATCTATTCAGTAAGGGATCTAACAATCACCTTTCCCTGTCTAGCTGCATTGTTTCTGCCTAAACCTAGAGCATTTCCCTGAGTACCAGTTACAATAGGACTCTAAACTTGTCTCCCCTGAACTTGTTGAATTGTAACCCTACCATCTTGAATGGTTGCTTGATTTCTGAGATTAGAGGATGTTCTGAGTTGGTTGTTGGTTGAAGGAAAGTATGATGCCATAACTGTCAGAAATGTCATTGCTTTGTTAATGCAGTCTATTAGATCTTCCCCTTGTTGAAATGTTGGAGTAGCAAGGTTTGATTCAGGTTGGTGAACTTCAGCATGTAGTTGTTGTAGAACTGATGGATGTGGGTATAGCTGTGAAGGACCTGGTATTGGTAACTGATTGACTTGAGTTTGATACTATGGATGAATGACTCCATAAGGATTTAACATATGTGAAGGAGTATATAGTTGATGAGCCATTTGTGAATGTTGTTGAGAATACTGAGGAGTATTATACTGAATTGGATTATGAAGGTAAGGTGGTGTAGGATGATGGCTAGCAACCAATGCAAGTGGGTCCTGATATCTTTCACGCATTATACGAGTTTCATTTGCATGTAACTCATGTTGTTGTAGATATGCATGAATTTGATCATAATTATTAGTGTGTAAATCCCTTGCTAACTTAACATCCGTGACGAATTTGCTCCATTCAAATGGAAGACTGTTCAGAAACTTGGTATTTACTTGAACTTGTTTCATTGTCATTTGGTAGATGTTCATGTCATTAATGAGCTGAGCAAACCTCAAATAATACTGATGCAATGTTTCTCCCTTGATATAAGTGAACTAATCAAACTCGTCATACAACTTACACTCACGTTCTTGCTTCGACAACGATGTGCCTTGCATGAGTAACTTAACTCTGTCCCAAATGTCTTTGGCTACTCTGTGATGATTGACAAGAAAGTACACATCTGGTGGAAGTCCTTGAAGAACAATGTTAGAAGCCCTAAGATCACAATCAGCTTGTAGCTTTTCTGCAACGGAGAGTTCTTCATACCTCTTTACCCTTGTAACACTATCTTCATCAACCGTAAGCCAGATAAGTGGACCATTTTTGATCGAGTTAAGCATCATTATGCCGTTCTCCTTACCTTCTATGTAAAGTTCCATACAACTCTCCCAAGAGTCATACATAGTCTTGTCCACCATAGGAGGACGATTGTCACCACTAGCAACAATCATAAATTCAGCTAAGGTAGTCATCTTTAAATTGGTTATGTAAAAGAAGAATTAAGATCGATTCAGTGATTAAAGAGAATTGTGTTAAATTGTGTTGTTTTAATTGTACTTGATTATGTTTTTGTTTCAAATTAAATATGTGTTGTTGTTTGGTTCTTCTGTCAAATGGCAGGTATTGACTAAGTCAAACTTGGTAGAACTAAGGTCAAAATGTTAATATTGACTAAGTCAAACTTGTGGTGAACTTAGGTCAAAATGCTAAAATTGACTAGGTTAAACTTTGATGAACTTAGGTCAAAATGCTAACATTGACTAAGTCAACCTTGGATCAAACTGCAACTTAAGATAAACATTGTCAAATGGCAACTTAAGACGAATGATGTCAAATGGCAACTTAAGATGAATGATGTCAAATGGCAACTTAAGACGAATGATGTCAAATGGAAACTTAAGACGGATGATGTCAAATGGCAACTTAAGATGAATGATGTCAAATGGCAACTTAAGACGAATGATGATAACGAGTACAAATCTTCAAAAACACATAATTTTTGACATTTTTCTTGAATTTTTTTGCAAAACTAACTATGTTTAGGCCATATCTAGTATAAAAACATAAAATTTAACAATTTGAACGTCAAAATCATATGGTTCTTATATTTCGAGCCTATATAACCACGAACACAAAAAATTTCAAGTTTTACAAGATTAAACGTACACAAATCTTAATATAATCACCCCATGGCTCTTGATACCAATTGTAGAATATCTAAACACAATAACCTAAGATGATCTAACAAGAATTCTAGAGAGAGAAAGTGTTAGAAGGTTTTCTAGTGAGAGAAAGAAGAAGGATTAGATTAAATATGAGAAAACCAACACCCTCTTTATGGTAGGAGAGGGTATTTATACTACATAGGGGCCGACCATCTATGAGATTTCCATAGATGGGCTGTGTTTGCTTACTTGTTCTATTTGATCTTATCTACGAGCTACGAATTACATATTAAGAAGTGATCGATCTTTTTCTCGATTCCTAACAAGAGTACATGGAGAAAGCTCAAGCAGATTATGACTCAAGTCTTGCTAAACCGAAGTTCGATAATAATGTCAAATTGAACTCGGTGAGGAATTCTTGAAGGAATTACGTATTAATGCTTTCAAAAGAACGGATGAGGAAGACGTAGTCGACCACATTGCTAAAGTTATTGAAATGCTTGATTTAATTAAAACTCCCAATATGAACCCCGATCGACTACGTATGTATGTTTTCCCACTCTCGCTTACTGGAGCTGCACGAAAGTGGTGGGTAAATGAGGGAGAAGGAAAAATCACCACTTGGGTCGAAATTACAGAGAATTTTTTCTGTAAATACTACCCCCTATCCCGTGTTGGCAAAAATACAATGGTTAGCGGTGAAATGGATGATGGTCTATATTACCTTGAATTCATGAATTGGTTGAGTTCTAAATTCAGAAAACATAAAAAGATGAATGTGGTTACCAAGAACGCACTGTGGGATTTTTGGTTAAAATGTGGTGATGATGAAGAATTGGAGGATGACATTGAATCATCCGAGAGCGAATTGGAAGAATCTGACTATGAGAGCCACCACAATAGCACTACTGACTCGTTTTTCAAACCTTATTTGGATGCTCAAGAGAAAAGGGACATTTGTGCAATTGAAAAAAGGCATGCACATAACCAAAAGGACCACGATTGCGACATCGGTAAATTTTACGATATCTCGGTTCGAAACGGTACACCCTTGGATGATAAAAAAGGAGAACTGATCAATGCAAGGGTGTGCATGGCTGAGAAGTTTGAAGTTATGAAATACTCGTTAAGGCCTAACGAAGAATACATTGCAATAAGCACACGCGAGTGTGATACTTGGAAAAGAAACAAAGAAAGTTTGTCTCACATCTACCAAGAATCTTTCGTAAGAAAGATAAAGGGTAGACCGTGACATGCACCAAGTAGTGAAGAGCTGAAGAAAAGTCTAACTTAAAGACTTCTCTGTAAACAAAAGTGCTTCCCAAGAGACAACCCGGAATGTTATTTCAGTTTTTTATAAAGTCTATCTTCCTAGACTCTCGATACGGCGTATCCAATCTCATGGATATGGCATATCGAGTTTCTGGATGTTATCTAGTGCTTTAGTTTTCTGCATTTTAAACATTATTGTCAGATTTGGCTATACGGCGTATTCATGAATATGCTACGGTGTATTTGGAAAATCTGACCCGTACTTAGATACTTTTTACAGGTTTTCAATACGGCGTATCCTAATTTTTGGATACGGCGTATCGTTTCCTGTACATTTTTTCGTTTTTATTTTTTATTTCTAACCGTGGAATACCAGAGATAGGATTGCACGTTGTTTTCTTATATCTTTTGCAGGACCTTGCTGTAACGAAAATTTACTTTTGGTGGAGTATTTATAATCTGGAAATCTGTGTGTTGAAGCCTTGAGGGATTACAAACGCATTTTCAACATACAATCTTGCTCGTAAAAGCAACATGGAGGATCATACTGAGCAAATCCCAGGGGAGTTTCTCGTTCTATTTTTTTTATTTTCTGTTCTTAATGCCATATTTATAAAACAAGGTCGTTGTATATCTCAAGTGGGGGTAGAAGAATTAGAACGCTTACTTGTCCTATTTTTCACAATAAATTGCTTAAATTATGCTCAAATTTTAAAAAAAATTCTAGCATACTTTTGTGAAATTATTAGTTACATAACCCGCACACATAACCCTTAATTCCATTTGTGAGGATTTAGCCTTTCCGTTTCCCCCAATTTTACCCCTAAATTCCACAAAAATATGAGTGTGTCGGTGACTGTAGTAAACTTTAAAACTTGGCTTGGTATATCTATTTGAGACCACCATAATAAGTACTATGGATTTAGATGGAGTAACTTGTCTAAATTGGTAAATTTCTAGGATTACACCCAAAAAGCCTTATACATGTTTATGATATTAGCTAACCACATTGGTTAGTTAACCCCCGTATAAACCCTTTTGCTTACTCTCATTTTTAGAGTATGATTCCCCTAGAAAAACATGCAGAGCCATTCCTTTCGTTTCTTCCACCACCAAATAAATGTTTCGTTACACCTTTACACCTTAGCCTGCCCTATTAGATTAAGTCCTTAATCAGTTGCTAGTTGCTTTTGTGTAAAGTATTGTACTTCTTGTGTTTGAATGCATATTTTCTATCTTTGGTTAGGTCAGAAAATTGCATAATGCAATGGGAATGTGAAAGTATTATATATTTTTAGTCCTTGATTTTCGTGTGTTTAACTACTTTCACTATTATTTTGAATCCGAAAGTATGAAGGATTATGGAAAAATTATCCAGAGTTATTATGATCGTGAGACGGTGAAAATACACCAAAATTCGTGATGTATGAAAAAAATCGTAAAAAAAGAAAAATACAAAAAAAGGAAGTTGTAGAGTATTGTTGTATGTTGGTCGAAATAAACCAACCATGTATCTTCTTGTATAAAGTAGTCGATATCACCACTTATGTTGTATAGTATGTATATTATGGATGTTTGGGAGTTGGTCGTTATGGGAACGCCAACTAAGGTTGTTGATCTATCTATTGGTCAAGGCATTTATTGAGCCTAATTCGTGTCTACTAAAGCGTGAGTTGGTCTTTGATTTTGTGTCTTTTTCAAGGGATAGTCGGGAAACTTTTTAGCAACTTGTACCTTATTTGTCTAGAACTTAATCTATTTGTTTTGTTTCTTTTATTTAACACCAATATCATCACTTTTGATATTGTTCATCTCAAGTAGAGGGACGTATGTATTATATCAAATGTTGCAGGGGCAATAATAAAAAGATATAAACTCCTGTAGCATTTGTATATTTAAAAAATAAGGGTGCTAATATAAGCCATCCATATGCTAAAAATGTAAAGATGATGCAACTACAAGCTATCTTAATGATTATGAAGAATGGAGCTAGTAGCCCATTATTGAAGATCAGATTTTCGGACGTAGACTCTTGGACTTATGGATAGATAGTAGCTAGTTATGACAACCTTAGATTACTTTAGACTATTTGTTTCTTGTTTTTATTTAACAACAATTATTGTGTATCCTGTGTCTTATCCTACCCTATATCGTTCTACATCCCGACCATTGGTTTTGCTCGAATGAGGGATTTAATTGCAATCATGTATGTTTATTCCATCGTTATGGATATGTATATGTGATTTTGTCGCCCTTGTTGGTGTAACGCTTTTGGAAAATGACTGTAGGATGATTCACCGTTAAACCTGTTTGTCACCCATGTTGCCTTTGAGACTGTTTAGACCCTAATTTTAGTTGGTGGAGACTTGTGTACTTTCCAAGCTTATGATAGAATACATGCTATGATTGTGCAATTGAGAGATCACCGGAAATGAAACACTTAGATTAGTAATGAGAGTTGAGTGTTTTCGATCCCCTTTTCGTGAGGTGTTCGGCTCTGATATTTTCTAGCATAAGTAACTTATAGATCCATTTCTCCAAGTTAAATTGGGGAAATCTTTTTATGAATTATTCTAAACGGTTCTACTTGAGGGCAAGTAGAAGTCAAGTGGGGGAATATTTGATAACATCAAATAGTTAATACATTTTAATATCAAATTCCCTATGAAAATGCTTATAAATATGTTATAAATGTCTGAAAACGTTACTTAATTGTTTATATTTAGTTTTCAGGGACCAAGTGAGCATTTTAGCAAAAGACGTGGGATTTGGACATGAAATGCACTAAAGTGAAGAGTTCAAGGCTTGTTATGGCGTAACATCCCCGAAGGATTACGCCTTAACATATTTTAAAGAAGAAATGAGTCATCACGGCTTTACGTCGTAACATTCAAAATTCATAGAAGATGATTTATCCGAGTAAGTGTTACGGCGTAACATAGGCGGCAAGGTTACGCAGTAACATCATTTTAGCCTAGAAGATTGGAAGCCTACGTAGCAAGGTTACGACGTAACGTCTCATAATGGTTATGCCGTAACAGTTTCAAAATATATAAATAGAGCCCTCATCCGGCTCATTCATCATCACTCACTTCCACACTTCACAACACAATCTCAAGGGGTGAACCAAGCCCCCAAGATCTGAAGCGTTCCACCAGAGGTCCAAGGGAGAAGTCACTTTACTTAATTCTTGTATTTAATCATTCATAACATTCACTATAAGAACAATGATGATTCAATCCATGTCTACTTTCATTGATTCTTGTGTTTCTGTTACCATGAGCGGCTAAGCACTTTTAGTGCTGGCCTAACCATGTATTTGCAATTGATATGATTTTTGTTTCTTGTACAATTATAGTTCTGTTAGATATCCTTATAGCCTTTCATTGATCCGTGTGTTTTGGTAGTATAGAGGGTGGCTTAGATCTTGTTAAACGCGTTATTAGACTTACCCAGTTAAACCTGGGATTAGCGTGGTACTAGGGTAGCTTGACACGTATCCATAGTGTAGGAATTTACCACATTACTGCATTTGCCATATTAAATACTTAAAAAGCACAGGAACTCTTTCAGAGGAGGTTAATAATCGGTTTAGATTATAGATTAGTCTTAAGGATAGTTGGGGATTAACCACTACAAACTTGGATGCCCTACTCGTGTGATTGTAAGGGAATGTGGGATCGTAGATTGAGTATAGGACATACCTCAAATGCCAATTTGGGTCTGTCGATATTAGAACCACTAATGGAACTTATAATTGAACATTGCACAGGAAAATATAATCATAGCATTAATAATGAAATGGTTAGGTTAACACGCTTTTCTCCTTGAATACTTCTATCACTTTACTTTATTGCATTTACTTTTCTGTAGTTATTAAAATCAACTTTAAAACCATTTTTAAACGTGACATAATCAAATTAGAACTAGTAAACCTTAGCTCTTGGGACGACCTCATATTTACCAAACTACTGCACTATATACGACCGGGTTCTCTGCTCGTTAGTGCGTGTATCGGTAAACGAGTTTTATAAATTTAAAACTTGGTAAAATATTATTTAAAACAATTTACGCACTAAGTTTTTGTCGTTGCTGTCAGGGAGCTAAAATTAGTTATAATTTGATATGAGTGAAACCAATGATTCTGGGTCTACTGTTAACGAATATCTGACAATGAAATTCATAACTCTCACTCTTGCTCAATTTCGTTCTAATCATAAAATTCCTTACAATGGGTCATGCCGTGTTCACCATCGAGTAGGACCCTTGGATCTCTTGAGTCATTCTCCAGAAACGATGGGCATTATTCCACATCTTCCAACTCCCGATGATATTCACTCTCGACTTCTTGATTTGGAAACGTGCACTTCACCCCTCAACCACATGGTTAGACCGTACCATGAAATGTAAACCGTCACCCTCATCCACTCCAAATCAAATCCTACTAAGAACTAAGCCCCAGACATGAAAGCATAGGAAGAACTCATTCAAGAGGAATATGTTTTGGACTAGGAAGGACATCGGGCCATCTCCTCGTTGTTCTTGCTCAATGTTGTATTATGTTGTTGCGAAAACATACAATCTTGGGCTTACTTCTTTGTCAACGGATTGAATGTGCTTAGAGCAAATCTAACCGCCAATCTTCCATATGGTATGTTCTTGACTCGTCTTTATCGACACATCATGGAAGCATATCCTCACCTCGACAATGGCATTTATGACATTGTTGATCGAGTCATGCACTTCCCTAGCTCTAAACAAACTCGGAGACCTCGAAAGTGAGTCGTGCAAGGCACGACATTCTGTCTCATCTCTTCTTCTCATCATCACGGCACGTCATCTCATCAACATGATGATGATGATGATGATGTCAAAACTTCTCGTGCAAGTACTCCATCTCCTACCACCTATCTTAACTCTCTTAATCCACTCAACTATCAAAACTACAAAATGCCTTCCGCTTTCGAACAAACCGATGAAACTCTCTTTGAACGACAAACTACCTTGCTCAACCAAACGCAAGAAATTCATAAGGAGATGCGGAGGTTTCAAGTCATTTGGAAAGGCACTAAAAGGAGTGTTTAGCAAGAAGAAGAAATGAAGACATAGGAGTGGAGTGAACTAGATGGCTAAATATAGTTTAAGACAATTTTTAACTTGATTATGTGTATTTTATTAACAACTTATGTGGTGATCATCCAATATATTCGGAAAGAATTATATGTTGGTTATCTTTTAGGTACTTATTTGCTATGATGCCTTAAACCTTTGGGTGTTTTATTAAATCAACTAGTTATGCCATTTTGGTTTCATGATTTAATGTGTTTATTATATTTTATAAGATTAAATATGCTTATAAAACTCTATAGGGCTTGCTGCAAATAAACCACCAAAACAAAAATACCCTCACAAAAATCCTGAGAAAAATAGTTTTTCTATGAAAAATAGGACTAACAGTGGGCGGCCCCCTTAATTTATAAGGGTCGCCCCCCTTAATTTTAAGGGGACCGCCCTTAGCCCTTCACGGGTAAAACAGTATTTTTCACTACTTTTTTCCTTCTTTTACCTAGTATCAGCTATCTTTCCAGCCTACCATCTTGTTATGCTATATACTAAGTCATGCTTGAACAAACATTTGGAATTCCCTATACTTATCAAATTCATTCCATTTCAAACAAACCTCTTATCATAAATTCCCTCCAAATGCATAACACCAATTCACCATCTCCTTCACTCACATATCATTACTTTTGTATTAATTATGACGTTTGAAGGCTAATACATTCGGGTATTAGCCATTATTATGAAGATCTTAATGTTGGTTTGTTTATCTCGATTGCTTAATTTATCTTTGATTGCTTGTTTATGTTTATCAATTTATACTTGTTTACGTTTTTGTATGCGACCTATCATTCAAATAGATCTAGTGATACAAACCAAGTAATCTAGAGGCCGGGATAGCTCTCCATATAGTAATTTATACATCTAGACCAATAGGATCATAAATAACGACCTATCTTTGCCCTTAGATTATGAGCTTAGTTGGACCAACAGGTGACCTTGGGATCAACGAGTATGTTCTCGATTAATTGGTAAAGACTTGGTTAGTGGACTACTAATGTATGAATTGCCATTAAGCAGTAAGTGGGTAAAGTCTCCATGAGCTAGGGTTTAACAAGATCACCATTGCTTTAATCTCTAAGATAGATTATAATAAGCAAATAAGGATGCTTTATGCGGATGCATTTTGTTGATAGGAATAATGCCTAAAAACATTATTAATATTTTCCACATCCTTACATTTTGATAATCACAAAATATAAAAACATTCAATGAAAAATTAAAACATAAACAAGTAATTAGTGGTTAATATTCATTTCAAACTTATATCACTCCAAGGTATGAATAAACAAATGCTTGATGCATTTTATGATCAACGGAAACTTTTATAAAATGTTGTAAACTTTTTACAAACATCACAAAACATTTTTTACATTTAAAAGAAATGTTTTATTCAAAATAAACTTTTGAATTTCAAATTTTCGGACCTAAAACGGCTAGAAATGGTCCAGTAAACACCTCCCTTGAATAGGACAAAAAAGGAGCGTCTGAATAAGGGGTGGCCCCCTTAATTACATGGGCGGCCCCCTTAATTTTAAGTGGGCCGGCACCCTATTTAAAGGGGTCGGCCATAGACCCCGCTCCTCCAGTCTGTCTTATAAATACTGGACTATTCCCCAACGTTTTTCTCACCTTTTGCACTCATTCTTTCTACTTTAAACAGCCCACATATCCTCTCTAAAATCTATTGATCATTTAATCATTTAGCTTTGTTTCCAAGTGATCCAAGCTTAATTCCTCAAGTGCAAGAGAAGAATACTTTCATCATC
>BQNB010031247.1:0-54146 GCA_026074375.1 Tanacetum coccineum
CCCAGTATATTGTAAGTACTATATATAGCCTCTTCCAACTTTAGAAGAGGCAAGCTAGTTATTATTTCATTTCATAGAAAACACTTTCTCTCTCTAAGATACTCTCTCTCAAGTGTTTCTCTCTCTAAAAACTAGCCAGATCCAAGAATCGACCCCGTGTTATGATATAGGATATACCACAAACACCTTTTCAGATCCTTCTGATCCTTCAGAGGATTTATCTAAGGATCTTTTGGCCTCGCTATCCATCTCACCTTTCCAAGATGATCCATATATGAAGGTCATGCAAGCATATAATGCTACTAATGATGAATTAACTATTCCATCACCACAAGCTCCTATTGCTCCACCAACTGTTTTACCTCTATCTCCAGTGTTACCACTATTACCAACGTTTGTTCCCTAAGATTTCTTTCTTCCTGAAGAGATTCTGCCACCTCAAAAATAAGCCCATTTCCTATCATCCTCCTCTACTAATTTTTCTACCCCACCTCATGTATTTAAGATTGGAGAGAGTTCTCATAAGACGCATATGGAGCGCCATGAGGAACATATCAAGACTATTTTGAATCACTTAGATGAGCTCCTTCTTGAGCGCATTAAGCACATGAAAGATAAGATATAAGGTCTTGGTAATGGTCGAGTAATCATACAACGATATCTTGACCAACTAGAAACTGAACTTCAAGAAGCTCGTACTCAAATTTCTGGATTTCAGAAAGAGCAAATAAGGCATGACGATGAGATTGTTCTTGCTCGCGTCAGGACTTCTACTTTAAAGATACTCATCGAGGATATCCAGATTCGCCACCGATCAGATATGATGAGTCTTCTAGACAAGATTCGTGAACTCAAGAACCACAAGGGAGGACCACCAGACTACTAGACTAGATCCTTATCATTTACAACTTTTGTTAGAATCCAACCACTGGATGTGTGACATAAATAACGACACTTGTCAAATTTTAACTATGTAAAATATGTAGACAAGTTGTTTATGACTTAATACAGTGGTGATTCCATTATACCTCACTGTTTTATGATACCGATTTATGCATGTCATGGTTGTCTATCCTATATTCGGTAGTGTGATATATCGTATCTTTATGTATCTAGGTTACTATGGCTCTCCTACCATTTGGTTTTCCCAAACCTTTGTACCCAGATATCATGGATATGATTAATAATCAAGACATTGAGCATAAAATTTTTGGAATCTAAGACTTCCAGATGAGTCTATCATTGCAGAGTTAGATAACTCGTTATTGATCATACTGAAGCCACTAGAAAAATGAATCAGTCCCTAAGAAACCTAATGAGTTAGATGCTTGTTAGTGTGTCCATTTCAAAATTTTTCCGTTATATCCTGCAATGTAATATCAAAGAATGTGTATTTCTTTGTTAGAACTTGTACCAAATAAGAATCCATATAATGATAAATACTTGTTTTGTATTGTCTTGTAAATGTTGATAGAATGGCTCCTAAGAGGGTACCAACATCTGCAGCACCAGCCATGTCTCAGGCTGCCATTAGGAAACTAGTTGCTGATAGTGTTGCCGTAGCTCTGAAAGCACAAGCTGCTACCATGGCAAATGATGACAATATCAATAGGAACACCTGACAAAGTAAAACTCCTGTAGCAAGAAAATGTAGCTACAAAGAGTTTATGAGCTGTCAACCTTTCAATTTCAAAGGTACGGAAGGCGCTGTTGGCCTTATCCACTGGTTTGAATGAATTGAATCAGTATTTCTCCGTAGTAACTATACCAAGGACTGCAAAGTGAAATTTACTACTAGTACTCTAACTGAGGAAGCTTTATCCTGGTGGAATTCATTCGCCCAGCCTATTGGAATAGAGGAAGCTTACAAGATCACATAGTCTGAGTTTAAGCAGCTCTTAATAAAGAAGTATTATCCCCGAACTGATATCAAGAAAATGGAAGATGAATTTTACAATCTGACTGTAAAAGGGAATGATCTTGTTGGGATCTCAAATTTGATGATTATAAAACTACATATGCATAAATAAAGAAATATGAAACAACAAGGACTTAATGTGATAAATTAAGTTAGCTTCCTATGTAAGCTAGGTTTTCTTATAAACCCTCTATATAAAGGGTCATAGGCATATGGTTTATAGTATCCATCATAGTTAGATCTCTCCAATGAGAGTCTAATAGTTAGTTAGTATATGTATTAGTTAGTATAGTCCCAAGAATCATTTGATCTTGGGGCAGTAGATTAATAGAATGTTTACTAGTAAAACCTTGTTTAACAACATTACTGTTCTTTATGATTTCCGCTGTGCTTATTAATGTTGTTTGTAAAACTGATCCAGGATGGGCAAAACGATCTCAACATGTGGTATCAGAGCCATGTGGCTTGTAATATCTAGGATCTACAAGGTTTCACAAATCAAACAAGGTATGATGCTTTTGATTTTCAGTGATTTATTCTTTATAAAGTTTGATTTGTATTTAGGGTTTTGTCACGATTCAGTCTACTCTTTCAAGACAAATATGAAGGTTATTGTTGTTACTGATTCTAATTAATAAAACCAAGTAAGGTTTTAAAGCTTATATGGTTTTCGGTTACAAGCAATTCGTGAGAATAGGGTTTGCTATAAACCCTAAACCGGTAAAATCCTAATTTATTATGCATCCTAATAAAGTTCGTTTTGGTGATGGATCTCGAGTCTATGATATACAATTATTATTCTGATTGTCATTAAGTAGTTAGGGTTTTTCATATATGTTAGTCTATTTAATGATAACATGGATCTTCTCGCATTTAGATAAAGGATAATCATCTATTGCTTGTTCATGTTTGTTTTTGTGGTTCGTTTGGTGTAATTTGTGAGAGAACAAATTATGGGAAACGTGTTTATATGGTGATTCAAGGTGGAGATGCATGATAATATTTCAAACAAATAGCAGTTATATTGTTCGTGTTTTAGTGTTGCCAATGAAGTGCTACATGTTTGGGCTCAAAGGTATTAATACTGCTGTATATACGTAATTGTTAATGCTGCAATTGAGTTCATTAGTACTGCTTTTTGTGTTTTAATACTGCCATGTTTTTCGTTAGTACTGCTACGTTTATGTTTGTACTGCCAACCTTAGCGAAAGCGTAGTAACAGATCAACAATAGATAAAGTGTCACTAACAGATTTGGGAGGAAGGAGAATAAAGGTTGGTGACAGATTAGCGACGACTTAGTAATAGATTAAGCGTTACTAAATAATAGGAAGGAAGTAGAATGGCTTATTAGAGACAAATTAGCAACAGTTTTGAGACAGATAATGTGTTGCTACGCATGGGAGGAAGGAATAAATATTACATAAGGAGAAAAATAATACAACTGGCTAACTAGCACAGTTGGTTAAGCGGGTGCTGTTAAGTATTTGTTCCTCATGGTCTGATGTTTGAGCCCCACTTGTGGTGTTTTTTTTGTAGCAGGTCAAACAAATCAAGTCAGCTGCTATTGAAAATGAATAGGCAGAATAAATGACAAAAGTATGTTGGGCCTACGTGGTATATATCACGAGTTTGGATTGGGTGTCAGTATTAAATGACTAAACATGGACTAAATTAATATTGGACAAGGTAGTGTACATGGGCTGGATAGTGGTATTATATATGTACATGATGGAATTGGTATTGGGCCCTTAACCGATATTAATCATGGGCTTCAACGTTTATACAGAAGTAATTGGTTTGCACTGCTTGTCATTCTATGTTAATACTGCTTTCTTTGTTTGAGAAGTTTTTAATACTACTAGCATTATCCGATGTTGAAGAACAGACGCATTTGGAACTCGGATAGAACTATTTTTAACAACAGTTTATTCTTAATTATTTATGGCTCGTTTTGGATTTATTGAAGAGGTGATTACGAAGACAATTGAATATTGCTTATTTGATGTTGTAGTTGAGTTTCACAGATGCGTGTTCTTATTATATCTTAAAACGGCTTACAACGTTTGAAGATAACTTGTTCGTGCTTACAACGATGTGACGAAGACTTGTCAAAATCTAGCAAAAGTGTGTGATTTTTCTTATGGTGCTCAAAGCTCACATTTGCTATCACTTTAGTTATGTGTCTCATAGAAGATGAGGATGTTTGTCAAGAGATCGCGATCTACTTATATTTCACAGATTTATTTATAAGTTCGACGTCACGTGGATAGTGCAAGACATAAGACACAAGTTTGGGAGATTCTACTTCTTCATCAAATTTGTTATACTCAGTTTTCTTCATCAGTGATCACTACATAGAGCCTACAGAGTTCGAGATTCAAGAGATGGTAAACATATTGGTTTCAGGGGAAGCTTATTGATTAAATGTTTAACCATCTATATGCACCACTTAAGGGGAAGTGTTTACAAGTTGCTTATCTATAGAAGACCCATATTGGATGATTACAAAAAGGGGAAGAAGACTACAAGAAATATGATTTGCAGCTTATTTATGTGTGGTGACATGTTCAAGAAGATCTTAAGTCAAGGGGAAGCTTTGAAGATTGTTTCATTCATGAAGATTATTTCATAATATCAAATAGGGGAAGATTGTTAGGATCTCAGATTTGATGATTACAAAACTACATATGTATAAATGAAGAAAGATGAATCAACAAGGACTTAATGTGATAAATTAAGTTAGCTTCCTATGTAAGCTAGGTTTTCTTGTAAACCCTCTATATAAAGGGTCATAGGCGTATGGTTTATAGTATCCATCATAGTTAGATCTCTCTAATGAGAGTCTAATAGTTAGTTAGTATATGTATTAGTTAGTATAGTCCCAAGAATCATTTGATCTTGGGGTAGTAGATTAATAGAATGTTTACTAGTAAAACCTTGTTTAACAACATTACTGTTCTTTATGATTTCCGCTGTGCTTATTAATGTTGTTTGTAAAACTAATCCTGGATGGGCAAAACAATCTCAACAGATCTTAAGACTTAAATTAGAAGATTCTAGGAATTGACAGTTTTATGCCTAACTATGGTGCCAAATTCTGAGAAACTTATGGAAGTCTTCATCGGGGGATTATCCAGGAGTATTGAAGGGAATGTTACCGCTTCAAAGCCTTAAACTTTGGAGGAAGCTATTTCCATAACCCAAAGGTTAATGGATCAAGTAACAAAGGATAATTCTATGCAAGGAACCAATGATCACAAAGGAAAGTTTGATGATAGAAGAACCTTCACCAACAACAATAACTACCAAAATAACTGTAACAACAATAGCAACCGCAACAATGGTCACCAACAACAACAGAATAGAAGGAAAGAAATCGTCAGGGCTTATGCTATCACCCCAACTAAAAACAATAGGTAGACTGGAAGCCTTCCCATGTGTAAGAAATGCACCCTGCATCACACAGGACCTTGCACTGTCATGTGTCAGACTTGCAACAAGGTGGGTCATCTGACCAAGAACTGCAGAAACAAAGGGCTATCTACTGGAAGCAACCTACAACCAGTAATAGTAACTTGTCATGCCTGTGAAGAGAAAGGGCATTACAAAAATCAGTGCCCAAGAGCAAACAACAATGCCCATGGGAGAGCATACATGCTGAGGGACAAGAATGCTCACCAAGATCTGAACGTAGTCACGGATACGTTCCTCCTAAACCAACATTTAGCTAAAGTATTATTTGATTCAGGAGCCGATAAAAGTTCGTATCCATATCTCTTGCTTCTATGCTTAATATCCCACCAATTACACTAGATACTACCTACGACATTGAAATGGCCGATGGAAACCTAGTAGGCACTAATACCATTATCCAGGGTTGCACTCTAATTTTGCTAAACCAACCTTTTAAAATTGATCTCATGCCAATTAAACTTGGTAGTTTCGACGTCGTTATTGGTATGGATTGGTTATCCAAGTATCATACTAGAATTATCTGTGACGAGAAGGTCGTCCACATCCCCATCAACGGTGAAACTTTGATCATACGAGGTGATCGAAGTAAAACCCAACTAAGCCTCATATCTTGTATTAAAACCGAAAGATATATAACCAGGGGATATCAAGTTTTCGTAGCCCAAGTAATGGAGAAGAAGTTAGACAAAAAAAGACTACAAAATATACCGGTAGTCAGAGAATTTCTGGAAGTTTTTCCTGAAGATCTACCCGGCCTTCCTGTAGTTCGCCAAGTAGAATTCCAAATTGATTTAATTCTAGGAGCGGCACCAGTAGCCCGAGCACCTTACATATTAGCTCATTTAGAAATGCAGGAACTATCTGACCAACTACAAGAGTTAACAGACTGAGGTTTTATCCGACCAAGTACTTCGCCCTGGGGAGCTCCTGTCTTATTTGTTAAAAAGAAAGACGGATCTTTCAGAATGTGTATCGATTACCGGGAGTTGAATAAACTCACCGTAAAGAATCATTGTCCATAGCTTCAAGGTGTAAACCCTAACACAGTCAAAGAGTGCTTCGTATTAATATATTGAAGCATATTGTTTTTGATTATAATTTCTGTTTGGTTAAAACATTCATTATAGTTATTCTTCTTAGTGATAGAAAACTAGATATCGCCAAAGTTTATATCATACACTCACAAAGTTTCATTCTTATACCATATTGGATTTATCCAAGGATACTAAACCTTAAACTAAGGAGTTAAAGATCTATTCCATTGGATCAACACGCCTTGTGAAGGAACATTGTTAAACGCCTTGCACTGCTTTTGTTAAACGCCTTGGCACTGCTATTTGTTAAAAACCGCCTGCACTGCTAATTTTAACGCGCCTGCAATTGCTATTGTTAAACCGCCTTGCACTATGAAATTGTTAAACCACCTTGCACTACGAGATTGTTAAACCGCCTTGCACTACAAGATTGTTAAACCGCCTTTCAAAGAAATTGCTAACCCGCCTTGCAAAGAAGAATTGTTAAACCGCCTTTCAAAGAAGAATTGTTAAACCGCCTTGTTAAACCGCCTTGTTAAACCGCCTTGTTAAACAGCCTTGTTAAACAACCTTATTAAACAGTCTTGTTAAACAGCCTTCACCTGCAAGTGTTAAACCGCCTTCCACAAGTACGAAACTCAAAATTTTCAACACATAAAAAGATTCACTTTTGATCATTTTTTTCTGAAAATTTCTTGTACAACTAGTATTACTAAGCCTATAAGTACCTTAAAAATGCAAACTTTATGGTTTTTAAGCCAAAAATTTTAAAATCAAGAATTGTACTTTCTAAGACTTTTCGAACACTAAATTTGAACAAAAATGATGTTTTTCTTGATTCTAAGCTTGTACACATATATTCTAAAGATACTAGATCAGATTTACCTATGTAAATGATCTTTTAGTGTAGAAAAAAAGCTTCGAAAACAAGGGAAAATGTATGAAAAAGTTACAGTTTTAAGAACAAAAAAACACGAACACAAAACTAAATCAAAATCACTCTAGAACGAACTACACACAAACACTATAGATCCCAAGATGAAACCTAGATCTGATACCAATTGTAGGTTCTAAGTTTCACACAAATGATGAACTAGAGAGAGAAAGTAAAACAAAAAGAATAATTAGATTAGAATGAAAAATAAACCAACCAACACCCTCTTCAAGGCATGAAGAGGGTTTATATACTTCCTGTGGCTAGTTAGGGCCTTGGCTTTCATGGGCATTCCATGGGCCTTTGGACTAACTAGCCTAGTAAGTTCCAAATATTGCTATATCGAATCTATCTATCGATAACATGGAATGACCGACACTTTTCGTGGTTCCCAACAACCTTTACACCTTAGCCTACCCTATTAGATTAAGTCCTTAATCGGTTGCTAGTCACTTTTGTGTAAAGTATTGTACTTCCTGTGTACATGTGTGGATTTTCTATCTCTGGTATGGTCGGGAATTGGCACAATGCAATTGGGCACGGTGTTGATTTTCTATCCATGGTTAGGTCGGGAAATTGCACATGCAATAGGAAAATGTGAAAGTAATTAATTTTTAATTTTAGTGTGTTTACTACTTTCACTAGTATGTTCGGATATTAATTATCCAGATTTATCGTATTCGTGAAGTGGTGAAATTTTACACCTTCGTTTTTCAGTATTAGTTAGTAAAAAACAAAAAAAGATTGAGAGAGAAAAAAGTGAGGTTTGTGAGATAATCGGCTAGTCTAAGCTTAACCCATATTAGATATATGAAGGATTGATTATATCATTGTTACGTGTTTTAAATAAACCAACTATGTAAAGCTATGTTAAATATTATTTTTTAGTTGGCTCGCAATTATAAACCAACTATGTATTTTTCATGTATCGAGTGGTATATATCGCCACTAATGTTGTATAGTATGTATATTATGGATGATTAGGAGTTGGATGTTACGGGAACACCAACTAAGGTTGTTTTTGTTAATCTATGATCAAGACATTTATATCTATGATTTTGTGTCTTTTTCATGGGGATGGTCGGTAAAGTAACTATCAACACCGTTCCTTATTTGTTTGGACTTAATCTATTTGTTTTGTTCTTTGTATTAACAACAATTATTTTCCCTTTCCTAATCCCTAACCTTAGGTCTTGCTAGAATGAGGATGCAAGAAATTACATGTATCTATTCTATCGTTATGGAATGTGTATGGTGTGATTTAGTCCGCCATGTTGTGTAATACTTTTAAGTGAAAGGATTTAGAAGATTCCATAGCCTATAGTATTCTTCATCTTAACGCTTTGTGTTTTACACGAATAGGGATCTGAGCAATCATGTATGTCTATTCCATCGTTAAGGATGTGTATATATGATTTTTTCGGCCTTGTTGGTTTATGACTATTGGTAAAGATCATTAATCCTATTCTTTAGCTTATTTGAGTTAAGGATCGAATAATCACATATGTCTATTCCATCGTTATAGATGTGTAAGTGTGGTTTTGTTACATTTTCTGGAATATTGGTATCGATAGAGATTAGAAAGAATGGTCAACCCTTAAACGTTAACCCAATTTACCCTTTTAGACTTGTCACCCCTTAGCTTTAGTGGTGGAGATGTGTATCATTGCCAAGCTTATGATAGAATACTCGCCACGATCGAGCAATTGAACGAAGTAGTTACATGTTACCAACCATAGCTTAGTTTTGAGTGATTTGAGTGTTTTTATTTTCCTACTTCGTGAGATGTTTGGTTGTGTGCTAATAATTAAACGAAAATGTTGCTTAAAGGAAAAATATTAAACCTTGGCTTAGGATACATTTTTATAAGTTTTCTAAAGTCTACTTGAGGACAAGTAGGATTCAAGTGGGAGGATATTTGATGACATTAAATAATGCCTGTTTTATAGCATCATTTATCCCATCTAAATAGCTCGTTCTAATATAAAGTTTAGCATGAATTGGGTACTTAATTGCTATATTTGTTATTTGCAGTAAATATCGAGCAATTGGTGAAGTTTAACTAAAAGGCACTGCATTTTTTGGAGTCTTAAATGAAGAAAATCAGAATCTGCTGTTCTGACATCTAATATGTTGTATCCATCAAGGAAGATACGACGTATCTACGCCTGAACTTCACAAAGAAAACACGAAGATATAAAGACCAATACACCGTACGGCGGTTAATAAAAGATTCTGGAAGATATTTATCGTGGTCCCCACTCCAAGAAATCCCCAATACGCCGTATTGACTACTTCCAATACAGCGTATTGACTTAATTCTAGAGGCTATAAATACCGAGCCCTAAATACAAATTTAATGTGTAATTATTTATATCGAAGCTGGTAGCCAGGCAGTAACCACCATGTTTGACTTTTAGAAGAAAAGATAAGCTACGAAGGTCTCGCAACGCTATTCAATCCATAGGAAAACCCTTGTAAATTCTAATACTCTACATACGCGTTCGGTTTTTGGTATCATTCATTAAATTGGTTAGGTTACCTTAGTCGTTCGTGTATGAACAATATGTTAATCGTTTACAATGGTTATTGGCTAATACCTTTTAGAGTATTAGCATGATATTGATAAATTTAACGTTTGGTTTTATGTTTATCTCGCTTGCATCTTATAATTTTGTGTTTGCTTATGTTTATCAATTTATACTCATTTGTTAACAATAAGAAACACTAACTAGAGATGATTCAGAGGTTGGGGATGATGAAACAAATAAGTAGCCATATTATTATAAGATGAGAGAAAAAGTGAAAGATGTGTATGTGATAGAAGATAGAAACACACACACCCCCCTTGTGTGAAATGTTACAAATGAATCCTCACCCCTCCATGGAAGTATGGAGGGGGTATTTATAGTCCAAACACAACTAAACTATATTAAAAAGTCTAATCTAATCCCTGCGTGTTTGCCTATTTATGAACTAATGTAATTCCGTATTAGTCAACATATTTTAAGGCTAACATCCTTCCCCCATTATGAGAGATGTATGTATTACTTTACAATGTTCCGATCAATTACAATTACAACAAAATAAAGTCTTCCAAAGCACTTCTAAAGCTGACGATGTCCTTTTGAGTTCCTCCTGGATCTAAAACTTGTACTCCATCTGATCCCTTCATTGTCTTTACTTGTTCTGGAACCATTGTAGTATGTATGAGTTGGATTAACTTCCCCCCCAATTCATGCAGCATGTCTTGAAAAGCTTTCTTCATAGACTCTTTATTGGCGAAGTTTATGAATCAGCTTCCCCCAAACCCACATCCCTATCTTGAGCAGATTCTGAAACTTTGATGTAGCTTCAACCATCTTCTATATGTCATTGACGTTCACAACGGAATTTTGTAGAAGAAAAGCCACACAAGTACTATTGCTTCTTGTCCATGGGTCTTGTGAACATTCATATCTGGGTACATGCAGGATCAGCACATTCTTCTTACTTAAAATGCAGAATACTTCATAACCATATTAAGTGAAGTTAGTATACACTTACTTCCCCCTTGGGAAGTTGACATGGTAACCAAAGTACACATTTCCCCCCATTTCGAACTCTCGGAAGCATCATTGTTGAGTACGTCCATATACTCGAGAAGTTCTTGTCTTAAGCACAAATCATGAAATCCAAACAAACCATTACCCTCTTGACTTCACAAACCGTAGCAGGAGATGAAGCAAGAATGAAGAAAACTTGATATAATCAAGATCTTGTATATGAATGTGGTTGAAGAACTTTAAAAATTTTGCTTAGACTGTGAAGTACCATTGTCTTGGATTAGCACAATAATATCCCGTGAGAATTGCTGATTACATCTCAACCTTTAAACTCTCTGGCTAACTTACCAGCTTTAATTCCTGTGGAACGACCTGGACTTACCTAAAGCTATACTATACACGAACGGGTATACTTCCCGAGTGTTGTGTTTTTAGTAAAAATCGGTATTTCTAGTATTATAAATTTAAAGCTTGTAAAACACACATCAAAGTTTTTGGCGCCGCTGCCGGGGAATTATTTAAGTTGTTATAGTTTGTTGCTTATTTCTGGTGCTATTTTGTTTCACAAAATTTTCAAACTCGTCGTACCATTTTCTGGCAAACGAAACCCAAAAATCATTTTTTCTCCAGGAAGTACGCCGCACATCCTGTTTGTGCGCCGATTTTCCTAAAAACCCAAAAAGTAAGTCGTAGTTTACCCAAGTACGCCGCACTTTCTGCAAATTTTCACAAACATAATCTTATTTCAAAAACCAAAACCAAAACCAAAACCCCCAAT
This sequence comes from Tanacetum coccineum, assembly GCA_026074375.1. Classification (NCBI taxonomy): domain Eukaryota; kingdom Viridiplantae; phylum Streptophyta; class Magnoliopsida; order Asterales; family Asteraceae; genus Tanacetum; species Tanacetum coccineum. The sequence continues at coordinate 11,686 of BQNB010031247.1, forward strand.
CTGCTAGTCTTAGGTTCTATAATCATTTGGAATTGTATTTTATCTTATTATATGCCTTGTGTATTTGTAATTATCTAGTTTATCATAATATTCGGAAAAAAACATGAAATTTCCAGAAAAGTCGATGCACTTTTCCTAAAGTACGCCGTACCTATCCAAAAAAAAATATTTTATTTATTTATCCTTATTTGATATATATAATTAAATTAAAATATATATATATATATATATATATAAAATATATATAATTATATATGATATATATCTAAATATAACAATAACTTATAATATGGGGCTAACTATGACTAGACTAATATGAAATAGTGAACTCAACGCCACCTCAATGATGACAGGAGCAAACAACGATGACATGGCCACCTCAACTTTATAATTTTCGGAATTTTTTTTATTTTTTTATAATTTTTGGATTTTTTTTAAAAAATATTGTCAATGGTAAGGTTTGAACTTTTGACCTTTGCTTAATATGCAACATCCTTAACCAAGGTTTACCAACTGAGCCGAGCCACTATTTGTTTAATACTATCCAAAACAATAATAATATGGTCTAAAATCATATGAAGCCTATCATATCATGTTTAAGATATACTCCATAACTATCTTTGAAGATATACTTTATAATTATGTTTGATATTAATCCAAATCTATATTATCTTTTTAATCTAGATTACTCTAATACATACGAACCCTAATACATATTTTATATTTTCATTCGACAATTAGGGTGGGAACATTGGACGACAAAAACCTAATTGAGATTAAACCACTATATTATTCAGATCAATTCTCAATTAGAGTCCAATGTTGTTCAGAGTCATTAATCTTTATAGTATATGCATGCAACCTTAAATCTGCTTCAAATTATTAACTTTACTTGTCTCCCATTTTCTTTACAGACTTACAGAAACAATCTTAATAAGGTATGTTCTTTTTCTCTCCATACATCTTTTTTATTATTGTTTTTGACAGCCTTTAGCAATCTTGAAAGTCATTCCTTTTGAAGAAGTCAAGTATGACATCGACGCTCGAGTCTCCATATCCAAACTTCAATAAAAGGTTCAATAAACCTCTTACACTGCTGCATAAAACACCTTCTCAAATAGGCCATAACACAAACATTGAGACAGTTATCGCAAGGTTAAGAATTTAAGTATGCTTCAAATTATTAACTTTACTTGTCTCCTGTTTTCTTTACAGCCTTACAAAAACAATCTTAATAAGGTATGTTTTTTTCCTCTCCATACATCATTTTGATTATTTGTTTTTGACAGCCTTGAGACAAGGTTAAGAAATCATGAAGTGACTGAACACACCAAGTAAATTTTGGTTTTTACATACTACCGTACCTGGCAAGATTTATATAGCTTTGCAAATCACTAGCTCTTAATGTGGAGCTTTGTAAATTATTCGCTCCCCATAACCATAAATATGCAGGTAGCAAGATTCAAACATGCGACAACTTATTGACACTCCAAAGTCGTCAGTGCTGCGCCATTTTTCACAACCTTTCTTTGTTTATAGTTAGGCTACGAACGAATATATGGTCAATACCAGCATTTTTGCTGCAATATACTGTATCATTTGTTGATATTTTACTCATAGGAGATCAAACACGAAATCGGTTGACATGGGTTGATTAAATTTTCGTATTGGGTTGGTGATCGAGCAGGTTGATTCAGTTCTCTTCTCAGAGTGCTTATGATGCTTCTCTCAGTGTGCAAATACGATATGAAATTCTAATCTAAGAAATATTTTTTTCACTTTGATGGTAGGTTAAGTGTGCAAGCTAGGGTTATGTCTAACCGTTTGGTGGAAAATTTGCAAGCGCAAATTCTTCTTTTAGCTACTAATATGTCTACAACATAATTTTGATTATTCCTTTGGAACTCTGTTTTATCTTTCATTTTATGTTTACAATTAAAAATGACTTAGAGCTTTTAATTAGCAGCCATAGTTCACACGATGCTTTTACTTGAATGCCATACGGGCCATGTTAGCCTGATAAAGAGCCAAATGGTGGTTCGTTCTTCTAATTGTGAATGTTTATGGGAATTTCTAGGCATAAAGGAGATTCCAAACTTGTCTACATGATGAAATATCAGTAAAAAAGCGACATAGTCCGTTTCTGGTGCAACAAATTAAGCCGCCTTAGCATGACCTACCATATAACATTCGTAAGCATTTAAGTACACATTAGGCGACGTTTGACCAATTCGAGTACTCAATCTGACCGCTTAGATCGACTTCATTTTCACTTTAAGTTTTAGTAGGTCTTCTGTTTTATAAAATGAGTATATCAACAGATAAATCTGAATTAGAAGGGGTGATGCAGAATTTTTTTCTTATTAGCTTTTTTAATCGTCTGTAATAAAATTTGCCTTTGATCTTCAGATGTTACCATGCCTTCTGATTCTCACCAGTATGTATGAAGTTAAATGTAGGTTAAATCCTTGCGGTTTTCAGTCATTGTGGTTGTTTTTTAGACGATTTGTTCTTCTACAGGACAAAGCGAAGCAAGATGAGTTATGCTACACAAGAAACTAATGGTTCAACATCTCATATTGAGACCTGTGATTTGATGTGCTGCCACTTGCTACATTTACCCATATGATTTGATGTTATTTTTTGGTTCTTTGTTGACTTGGAATTCCATAATCTAATCTACAGAGACTTGATGTTTACATACCAGGATCTGGTGTGGCGTGGCATGGCAGAAATCGGGATTATATACACTGAAGATCAGAACGTGTTCTAGGGGCAGCATGTTAGCTTGTCGGTAACATATCAAATTTCCGACGTCTGATTTATGTTTGATTTTTTGCTATTCGTGTTGTTGTTTGTGTATGTGTGTTGTTGAATATGATGTGGATATCTATATTTTGACACACTACAGAAAAACACACTTTCTGTGCATATACTATCATAACAACGATATTTATGCAATGTGCCTTACGCAATGGATTCCCTATCTATGGTTCCTGGCGAGTGCAAATTTCTTCTTCTACTTTTTAATAAAGCATCGTAACTTTGACTTAAGATCATGATCGACACAGCTACTTAATTTGCACAGCTGTTTGTTAAATGGACCAATTAGTTCAACGACCTACAGTGTTTTGTAACCAACCTTACTTTTTATCAACTCAAAATTGTTAGCCCACGATCTCAAGAAACAACCTCATGTTTGCTTTTTCTCTGTTTCAGTACGGTAGATAAACTGAGGATGGTAAAAGTATTAGTCAAGCATTACCGGCAGCAGCAAGCACGCAAGCAGCAGTCAACAAGCTTCAGCAATGTATAATGGAAATATTTGTATTCTTACTAATTAACAAAGTCGTAGCGACTAGAATAAGAACAATACTTTAACTTCGTTCACAAATTAACCCATGTTACAGAAAGAATGCTACTGTTAGAGGTTTTGGAAGTTATAGATGTTATGGAGGTTTAAAGAGTGTAGGTTCTCAAATATGACTGCAAGGTAAAAAGCCCACATACGAGTTTTTCTTGTAATATCTACATCTTCTTTGCAGTAGCGGGTGGAAGGCTCTATGTCTTGACGGCCCCGATCTTCAATTTCTTTTGTTGTCTTTTCTGTTGACTCTCATCCCTCTGTGTTTGATACATTGATCTGTGTCCTCACTTATTATATACGAGAATGTTTTTCTTCAATTCCTCTTTACCGCTTGTGGTGATTAAAGGTGGAAGTTGGCTGACTTGAAGATCTGTGCCGAGTTTATGTGGCTTCATCTTTCTGTTCATTCTCTTTGAAATAATTAGACCTCATTTCTAATTATAACAAAACGTTTTAAAAATAATTTTTTAACATATGCATGCCTATTTTCAGATGCATTTATCTGGATGTTACACTTAAATGGATGTTTGTTACCACACATTTCTATGTTTTGAAGTGGTTCAATTGCAGGTTTATTCATTCAACTTGCTGGACATCGAGAGGGATTATTTGTCCATGGATAGACGGTATACTAGGCTATATGTTTCTCCAGAGTGTGCCAAGGTACTTCTTCTTTCTTCGAATTAGTATCTACTCAATTCTTTATTATTGACATTGACTTGATTAATAACTCATTTCAGGTGGTTGTTAATTGGTCAAGGGAGGACCTTAATATTCCTTTAAAGACCCCTATCACGTTTGATTGCTCTTAAACTATTTTAGTAAAATTTTATTTATTTCTGTATCCTTTTTTGCTGCCAGAATATGCGTCAACTCGTCAAGTATAAACATGTTTACCCAACTTATGACGTTGCTTGATCTGAACAATGACGTTGCTTGTGTTAGCATAGTTGCAATAACTTTAATTCTTTTGGTGTATGGTGTTGCTGGCACAACCAGGAACTATGAGTTTATTGTGCATATATAATTTTTTTGCTGATATCTTATAATATTTATCGACGGGTATCGGACCACCTAAAAGCAAAGCCATCAAAACAGACACATTACCAAAACACCAAACATGAAAAGAAGAAAAAAACTATGATAAAGCTTATAAGTAGTGACATTTTTTTATTCGTCTTTTTTTCTTTTTTGCAGAAATAGCGAGAAACTAAATGAGGAATAATCCACCATATATAAAATAATCCTGAATTGTGCAGTTATTACTAAGAAACAAAGTTGATAGACACCACTAGATTTAAGGCATTCATTTTGTCTTCAAACACATCACGTGGAAAACAAAACCCGCAATTCACACAAGTGACAATGTGCACAGTCCCGTGTATATCACATGCATTACTACCAACACGATGATGCAACCTATGACATGAGAATAATATGCAATATCAGTGAAGTGGTTAGAAAATCATATATTTATTAAGTGTGAAAGAAAAGTTGACCCGTCAATGTTTTGTGTAATGATAGGACTAATTCGGTTGGCTTTTTCTACAAATGATAACGAAGTATGAGCTAGAGCAGGCTTAGTTTGATATTCAACATCAAGCACTGTAACTCACGGCTAACAGGTTTGTGATCACTAACATAATTTCCCTCTTTTACCTAGATAAGTTCCATGTTTGAGTGTTCTTATTTTTTAATTTCGATAGTAGGTTTTAAAATGACCAAAAGCACTTTTAATAGGAGCAAAGTCTCTCAAATTAGGAAGTGGAAGGGATGAATGCGTATTTAGTTACGCCTAAGCAAAATGATTATTTGACTTCGAAGTATTTTAAAGCTAATGTGCATCTTATTAATGTGCTTTTCAGCCACCCCGCTACTGATACCAATCCATACAATGTGTTTAGACCAAGGGAAAAAACTCATAGACTTCATACACGAAGAGTAAGTTCCTGACCCGTTCAATCTTTGTTGTACCTGTAGTAACATGTCTACATTTGAGTATTCGGCTTTTACTTTTTTGTGTTTCAGATTCAAAGACGGGAAAACAATGTGCAATCATTTGAAAGCTTTTAATCAGTTAGTTATGCCCCACTTAACAATTATGATTCCAAATCCATGTTCATATGGTTTTTGTGCTTAATAATATATCTTCTTTTGTATAAATACCTAGATTAAATATGTATTTAGTCTTTGTTCTCATTGTATATTTATATCTACATTCTTCAGGTTAGACGCAACCTTGAGCAAGCAAAGAATTTATTAGAGGCTGTAATCAGGGTATCACTATTATCTCTCGCTCAATATTAGTTTTTTGTCTTAGATAGTTTTTGCTTAAAATACATGCAAGTAATATTTTTTGCAAAAGGAAGAACCATGGACTAACATTGAGACTCCATGGACTAACATTGGCCGGAAAGAAGTACACACGTCTCCATAAAAAGGGACATTTGAACCACAAGTAATGTCCTTTAAGAATGACAACCTGGAAGAGGAAGAATACCCATTCGTTTTTGTCATTATCATTCATAATGTTTATGTAATGTTGCCTTTGTATAAAAATGTTTATGCAATGTTTTATGGTTGTTCTATGAATACAGTTTTGTAAACACATTAAGAAATACAAAGGTGAAAGTTAGGAATCAAATGCAACTCATGGTAACATATAATCCTCTGGTGTTTTCTATTAGATTTAAACTATTTAACAAAATTATTCATTTCACCGCATCTTTTAACTTAACACATGAAATTAGCCTGTCCAGCAAACGGGTCATGAAGCTATCTAAAATAAAGTGTGGTGCGATGGCTGAGGTAAAACCTTAACCCTTACCCAAAATAGTTACATACTACAATAGACTAATCTACACAATTTTTCACGTACGTTATCCGGCTTTGGTAGACTTAGATGGGGTTGTAGAGCTCACGGGTCCAGCTGAGAGAACTGTTTGGTTTGTCCTTCTTTGGTCGACATAATAGTATAAAATTGATATCAGGATTTATAACAATAAAACTCATAAGGTGCCAACAGAACAACAAATACTCTCAAACCGTCTTAAAGATTAAAAAAAACCATCACGTTGTGTTAAAAATCCATCAGTTACACGGTTAAATTAAAAGAAAAGAAACATACCCGCCCGTTGGGCGGGTTACGTAACTAGTATATATATATATATATATATATATATATATATAATATATAAATATAAAAATATATATATAATTATATAAATAAAAAAAATAAAAAAAAAAATATGAAAAAATTTACTTTATTTTGAATATTATCCTATTAGCCTTTAGATTAAATATGATATAAAGGTCTTTTGCAAAATACTTCACGTATTGTATAAAAATCCCATATCTTTTTGGAAAACAACTAGTAAATCTAATATATAGATTTAATAAAAGTTTAAAAACAAGGACTTATAAGATTAAAACTACCCAGAAAGAAGTTATCGAGATCGAATCATTCAAATCTTCAGCTTAGCACTCCGTTAATGACTTTGTCGTTATAAATATACCTGGGGAGGATGTTGAACCCAAACAAATAATTCTCGATCCTGATGATCAGCCTATGTGGGAAAGTGCTAAGACTTTAGCACCGACTCCTAATTCCGCAATTATTCAAGTCGATGTTAATGACAACTTTGTTATCAATAGTACTCACTTAAATATGTTTCGGAAAAGTAAATTCAATGGTTATCTACGGGCCGATCCGCATGACCACATCCTTGAATTTCTCGAATTCTGTGACATGTTCAAATACGGTGAAACTCAAAGCGAAGCCGTAAAGCTTTTAATATTTCCTTTTTCCTTGTGCGATAAAGCTAAAACCTGGTTTAATGAACTTAATGAAGCGTCTATAACATCGTGGGATCAAATGAGAAAAGCTTTTATAAACAAATTCTTTCCACTTTCGTTATTTAACCATCTTTTACTTGAAATCAGAAATTTCTATCAACTCGTATGTGAAAGTCTAACCGACGCTTGGTTACGACTGAAGAGCATGCTTCGAAAATGTCATGGGCACGGTCTGACCAAATGAGCTATTATTCAAATATTTTATCACGGTCTAGACGATCCCACTCAAGAAATCCTGTACGTAACTGCCGGAGGAATCTTCCTCTACAAAAGTTCGAATCAAGCCTTTCAATATCTTGAGGACAAGGTCCTTTTCAAATTTGATTGGTCCATTAAATCCCAAAACAATCATCATCAAAAATATGTTGCTTTCGCCGATGGAAGTGATAGTAATACTGATAATTCTTGATTTATGGAAAAATTGAAGGCTATGGATTCTCAAATTATAAGCTTAAATGAATAATTGCAAGTTATACGTAACAAATACAATGAGCCAAAAGAGGTAAAACGCTTCTAAAAAACAACATGAATGATGACACTCCGATGTGTGAACTCATGAAGCAAATTAACATCCAAACTGAAGGTCCTCAAAACCGAATTTCTCATGATTCGGTATTCTCACCAACGTATCATGATCGATAAATCACTCCGAAAATCGCTCCACAGAAATAAACAATAAGGTGAAAAATGATCTTCGAAGGCTTTTAAAAGATGTATCCGAAGCATTAGAACTGTCCATGATAAACTGTATGACAAAGACGATGGTAAAACCACCGGTGTTTTACCTAAGAAAAAGTCTAAACCCGTCAACCAAGAACCTCAGCCTTAAACAAATTTTGAAAAATTAATGACTAAATTCTTGGATGATCAAAGAGTTTCAAATATGTTTGTCAAAAACAATGAGTGGTCGAAGTCTCAAAACGTCTCTTTAGAACAAACCGATAGGACTGACCCTCCTCCTCCTCCTCAAGCTCACACCGAGCAAGTGAATGCTGTATTCACCCAGAGTGAAAAGTCCGATGATTCTCTAAAAATTAAAAAAGATCCACCACCTCCTATCATCGTTAACAATAAATCAAAAAAGATCGACCTATTAAAACAACAAAAAGGACTATCACATGGTCAAAACAAATGAATATCAATTCCGGGAGTACATACCAAAGACTCCATACCCTCAACGTTTAAATGTGGATCATTCCCACTTGAACCATATTGTCAAGGTATCCTGAATCAAGTTGAGTATAACAAAAAGAATAGTAGTAGTAGTAATAGTAAATAATAATAAACCTATAAAAAAACTAATATATATATATATAACAAAAAGAATTGCAGTTTGATAAGTTTGATGTGCATGGGCCCGTGTATTTCTTACTCGATTTCTGCATCCAAAAAGAATATTTCGAACATTGTGGGTGTGTTAGCTGGAAACCCTCGTGAGACTATAACTCGTCTACTCGGGACACCGAGGGGTTTTAAGGCTTGTTGCATGCGCTAAATGCAGACCGTGTTGCTATGAAAATGCGCTTTTGTAATTTAAATGTTTTTCTCGTAGTTGTGTTCATTATGCAGTATTAAAATAAAACAATTGGAGCTTGGATTGGTGGTTGGCATTTTACACTTGGAAACTTATATAATTGAGTATTATATTACATGTAGTAGAATACACATGTTAGGCCGGTTCTGTTTCACGCCATAATCCTTCATAATTCCCAACAAGAACTTAAGAACCCCAGAAGTACCATTTTCCTTAATTTTCCCTATTTATCTATATTTATCAGATCTCACATTAAGGGAATGTATAACTTAAGTGTGGAGGGGTAGCAAATAGGAAAAATTAATCATGTCCCTCCATGTTTGCCCTGCAATCTGGCCATATTTTTCAACTGATATTTTCTGGAAGATTTAAAAATTTTAAAAATTTATATATTGCTTTTAAAAAAAAATAAAAAATGCATACTCTTAGTAAGGCAAATCCACCCCGGATTGATACTATAACTAGCATAAAGAATTGTCCAATAAAATTGTGAGAAATGATAGCCTAAGAATTCAGGTATCCACCTTTGATACCCAAGACAATTTTTGCCTTTAGCTTGTAAGTTGGGTTAAATTGTTGTCATATGTTCTGTATGTCGTACGGATGTGTACGATGGTCCTTTGTCGCCTTATCTAAACATGTATTGTAAATAAAGTTATATGAGTGGCCGTAATTTTGGTAGCTCCCCCCCAAGAACTTGTGCTTGATCATCATTTACTATCCCGCAGTGAGGTTAATTTTATAGACCAAAGTCGTATGATAAGAGGTAAATAAATCCCTATGTAATCATGTATCTGCAGCACTCGCTTTTAGTGTTGAGATCCCAAATATAATCCCAAAGACAAGAAAAATATGCTCGATGAGAAAGATGTTTTTTTGCCAGCCCTTATTATCGCATTTAAAAAATAATTTTTTTTTTTTAAAAAAAAAAATAAAAAAAAAAAAAAAAAAAAAAAAAAAAAAATAAAAAAAAAAAAAAAAAAAAAAAAAAAAAAAAAGAAAAAAAAAAAAAAAAAAAAAATTTAAAATAAAAAAAAAAAAAAAAAATAAAAAAAAGAAAAATAAGAAAAAAAAAAAAAAAAAAAAAATAAAAAAAAAAAAAATAATTAAAAAAAAAACAAAAAAATAAAAGAAAAAAAAAAATTTGTATGGTTAAAATTTAAAATTTTATGTAAAAAAAAAAAAAAATAAAAAAAAAGTAACTGGAAATTGAAAAGAATTCAAAAAAAGAGAAAAGAAAAGAGAAAAGAAAAAAAATAAAAGTTCAAAGTACAAGGCAAATTTTTGGCACATGGAATCAAGTATCTCCTATTCACCCTCATCATTATCACGTTTTGCCTCTTTGAGATTTTGTCTGGTGCTCACGCTGCAACAGGCATGTTTATGTGTCTAGTACAAGCATATGTCAGCGACCTAGATTATTTATGTGCAATTGAGTGGGGGGGGACGGGGGGGGGGGGGGCGGGGATGGGGGGGGAGGGGGGGGGGCACAAATATAAAACCCTATCTAATCGACTCGTATAATAAAAAAAAAAACCCATTCTGTAAGTGAGGTGCCCCTTTATATTTCTAAGCCTGAACAGTAAATAAAACAGGTAAACACTTGTTTAATTCTAAAATAATTTTTTTCTTCGCAGCATCCCGATAACGGATCATAAATAATTACCCCGCTATAGTCAAGCAATCGGTGCCATCCAAAGCTAAGAGGTGAGGGTCTTAGATAACTCCAACATTAACCATGAAAATCGGTCGGCTTATAACCTCTCAACAACAACAAAGGTAAAGAACTGGGACAGAACTGTGGGAGGCGGCGGTAAAATCTGCGAGCTCAACCTACCGTCCTTCAACCAAGAACTACTACCGTTGCTGTATAGTCTAAGGGGGGGGGGAGGGGAGGCGGGGGGGGGTGGGTGTGGATGGGGGCGGTTGTTTGAGTTGGGGGAGGGGGGCGTTTGGTGTTGTGGGGTTGGGGGTCGGTGAGGGGTCGTGAGACAGTTTGCGTGTATGGTGCGGGAGGAAGGTGTCGGATAAACTATTAATATCAATTATGTGGAAAAAGAGAGAGATATAACCCGCCGATAAACTATGTATTACTAATTATTAGGCTAGCCGCGTTATCCTCAAAATGCCACACTCACACACGCTGGTATGCTAATTGCTTACGAACCAAAACTACAGATCCTTTATCGTAAGCAGATGTGTCTAGACGCGGAACGAAAAAAATATTATTTCTGTATATAGCCTTATTAATCAACAAGTTGATGGTTGGATATACAGCAAATCAATTTATTTTATTATGACCATACTTTATAATCAGGCACAAGATGTTCATAATACACCTGGGAGTTCATCTCTATATATACTTTACATATTCCAGGCAATGACTTGAACTATTAATAATACTTGTTGGAAGTTCATCACAAGCTCGTATCACTTATGCAAGAATAGTGTATGTTTGTTTATATTTTTGATATGAAGTCACATTCACGAATTGACACGTCTGACAATTAGAAATACGGGTTTTACGTATAGTTGTGAATCGCTTCGACTCAATTGATTCACTGTAAGTACATAGTACAACACTAGAGAACATGTCCGCTGATTCGCAGCCAGTAGAGCACCCTATGCTATCAGTATACAAATCAGACTACAATAGAACAAGGCAGCACTAGACGTTGACATAATGATGAGTGAGCCGTGAGCACACTAGACAAGGAAAATCATCAATATATGATTCAGGCACAAATGATCGCTGCATAATGATATTTTGCACGTTGTACATGGTGAATAGGAATCACTCTTGATTAATCCTTATGTGCCTTTTTCAAAAATTTTGCTTCCCTCTTTGTAATCTTTTTTGACAACTCTTTTATTCTGATATTTTTCTTCTTCATTCTCGCAGATACTTCTTTTCGTTCTCATACCAAATGGCTTGTTGTTATTGAATTCTTCATTCATATAATCCTCAGACATTTCTTCACTATCTGCAGCATATACTCAGGCATTTTGTCATTACTTAAACCTCTTCTGTCTCTTCATAGGGATCTAGCATCTTATATGTGGACAACTTACAACCTTTAAGCTCAACGTTCGGAGGGATGCTACGCATTGTGAAGAGGGCTATGCATCATACAACACTAATAAGGAGAAAGGCGATGATGATCTCACGCAGTCATTCTCAATTGCAAAATTCACAACTATGGTGGTACTATATATTATTCACAACCTTCTTATCAATCAGCAGTACTAGGATGTAATAGTCGTATGAAAACAATAACGCACCGAAGTCTTCTGGCGAGTCCTTAGTAATGATCGCATAAACTTTACACCGGCCGAACAACAAAAGGATTCCTCTGGAGCAATAAAAACACTCATATACCACTTATAACATACCAAAACCCACTGGTCTCCTCATGCAATAATAGAGCACATCAATAGACATCATTACGAACACCATATACCAATGATATCGACAGAAAATGAGATCGACGATACACGATATTCCGACATATACACGAATCCAACCCAACCCTAGTACTCAACGAGACACTCTAGCATATAAAGGAGCCACATAATGATTACTACATCATTGGGTCTATACAAAGGTGACCCTAACCACTGTCGAAATTACAATGTACGTAGGAAGCTTAAAAATTTATATCCTCACGGGTATCAAAACAGTGTTTAGGATGACGACCATGATATTTCTTTTAAGATGGCTCTAGTTAAATATTTTATGGATTCATCATCCACGGTATGTTAAGGATGGTTTAGCTTTAATCTTTATATGCTAAGGTAGTATAAAGCATTTCAGTTATACAATACCGTTGTTGTTGGTTTAAATATTGCATAGTTCACCTAATATATAGTATATAATCTATTTTTTTTTACTATATTTTTTACAAAAATCTGTCAACATAGATAATATAAATTCAGTTTATGAAAAATTTTTGTGAAACCATCGTTATTCCGCAGAAAATGCAATCAGCTTGAAAAAACGATGGGAGGGCCCATATTAAAGAATTTCCGCAAGTAGCAATTGCATAATAGAACCGGGACCTAAAGCCCACATTATTACATGGGGTGTTTTTATTGAAGTTGATTACATCCTATTCCTGCCTCTTTAAATGTCCGAGAACTCCGATAAAACTCACAACTTAATGTTGAAACAAGATAAATCACGGCGTATAATGTGAAAGTTAAAGGACTAAAATTAATGAGTATCAAGGGAAAATAGAGGTCTCGAAACATTAAAGGGAGGAAGGCTTCTTAATGTTCTTACTGGTTTCTGCAATTAAGAAGGATACGGGCATTTCGTGAAGTTCCTACTTAAAAAACTGGTTGACATTCATGAAACAGAGAGATTATGGCTTCTAGACCAAACCATGGATCAAATATCAAGCTACAATACACTTAGTGTATTATATGCTGCAACAAGTTACACCAAAGTCCGTACATAAGTAATATAGATCACTCCAACTTACTACCATAAGTTTTCAAGCCATAAGAGCTCAAAATGCCTCTGTTTTAACCTCTCAATCCTCGATTCACAAATGCAATACAACTCACACACTTGATCGTATGAATATATCTATTAATATACACAAATGGCTGCGCATCATAATAAACACATTCAACCTACGCCAGCCAGAATAAACGAGTTTTAAAATGCAACTCTAAATGACGCGCATGCAAGCAATGCCTTTCTATAAAACCAGGCTCACCTCGGTGTCCCGAGTACGGATCTGCATATGTATATAAGCGCATACGCAACATGCCTTTAAACCGGTTCAGGGTTTCCTTCAGCGGATGTACCCGAGCTGGACCCAACCGAAAGAGTTCTGTATAGCCTAACATTCTGTATAGGGTTTCAAGCAGAAGCGAACTCACGAGTACGCCAACTAAAACAAGACTTACTGCGAAGCCACATACGTTCCCTTATCGGAAACGCTTAAGACTACAAGACGAGTAGCAAGACAAATACATTTTATTGTTAAATATAAAAACACGGGACCCATGCACATCATAACTTATCAAAATATACATACTGCAATTTCTTATTTGATCTCATATAAAAATTCAATAAATATATATATATAATATTATATAATAAATTATTAAGTATATATATATAGTATAATATATAGTGCGTTTATTACTATATTACTACTTTTAGATTATCTTTACTAACTGCTATCTTTATAATCCATAGTTTTAGTTATATTAACTATTCAATACCTTTAGTATCATGGATCATCCATACTGAAAATGAGTTTACTAAATTGGATGGCGCTTATTTGCTTATACTCAACTTAGATACCTCACATGGATTTAGAACCGTCTTGAGACAAGGTATGAAGGTATTGCTAACCGTTTGTAATGATATCGCTAACATTCTAACACCCGTTTGAGGGGTAATGGATATGGAAGCTCATTTTGTTTGTTATCTACATGTGAACGTCCTACTTTATTGTATTAAATGGATTATTCAATATAGGTCGATTTTGTACCTTCTATTTGTGAATTTAGTACATTGTTAATCTTGTATTGTATTTAAGGAATGAGTGGTTCGAGGATCTTTTTTACGATTATACAATTGTTTAATTCTTCGGAGAATTGCATCCGAGGAGACGTTGGTTCCAGCAACTACTCTTTTGTATATTATCAAATATCATGACGTTCACCAGAATTTCTGCTCATGGAGCTGAGCGCTACTTTTCCACTCGAGGACCGTAGGTGAAGTAGCAAGTGAGTCAACACTCCTTAGGATTGTTTCTTGCAAATGCGGAGTGTGACAGAGCTTCTTGACGGAGGACACAGTGAGTCGACCACGTGGTCATTAGTTTTTTGCCATACAAACTCGTTTCATGTTCTGCAAAAGAGACATTTATCGATGACTTTATCATCCGACCCAAGAATCATTGTATGTCTATTTACAAATTCTCATATCTATGAAACTACTTATGATTTGTCATTTGCGGCTGCGCAGGAGAATTTTCTATGATCAGTTTGACATTTGTGGTCTCATAGAAACTTTTGTCTTGAGAGCGTAGAGGTATAACACTGTTGTGGTAGTTGATACCACATCGTGCGGTTTAGCATCTTGTCTTCTAGGACAACAGATTTACATCAAGGTACGGCAGTTCTTCTTTACCATATGTCTGCTACGTGGTATACATCTAATTAAGAACAGAGCTCTATTCCGATGAGAGACTAGTCATCTATCTCCTCATGCTTATCGAGATACATTTCTTGTCTAAACAGCTTCCGATGTGAGCTCGAATTTTTCTTTCCACGGAAGTCGGATCTAACGTTATGTTCTATGAAAATCTGGTGATGCGTTTAGGTGATTTCAATACTCGAAGTCATGAAGTGAATTACGTTCGATCCAGTGTTTTTTACGACATGTATCGGCTGTAGAATACGACATAAATTCATGGATGTAGAAATTTTCGGCTTCATTGACCGTTTTCACGATGCATCGTTCAGTTGGATAGAGTGTCAATCTTAGTTCTCAACCATGTACTGTTTTCATACTATAAGCGTATCCCTCGTCTAAGCTCCTTGTCACATCGAAGTGTTCATCATTACCATTGTGTGTATCAGTTATTAAGAAGCGTACTGTCAATCCCAATTTCCTTTAAGCTGACTAATTTGAAGAATAGCAGCATTGTACCATTTTGTAAGCTCACTGTATAGACCATTGCAACTTATTCATTCTCAATAAATCGCTTAATAAAATTTATTCGCGAGTAATTACCATAGCTATCACTTCCATCGGCGAACACTATTAGCTAACATTCCATATATATTTCAGTAATTGAATGATTGCAGTATTACTTAGCGTTCTATCTGTCCGATTTCTTAGGATCGAAGAGCAACATCAATTCAAATTTGAATGAAATGGAGCCAATTAGTGTTCTCTCGGGATAGTAATGATAGACCATAGAATCAAGGCTTATTGTGAATAAGTCGAACCTTTGTGTACCGATGTTATGGACGCTACTCCACGATACCGTTGACAAGATAGCGCTATCGATTCGAGATGATTCTTTTGTAGAGGAAGCACATTATGCCTACGATCCGTCATAGACCAGTTATAACTGACTAAAAATATTTGAATAGTACTCTTTTGGTCGGACGATTTCTTGAGTAGGGACCGTCGCTAGCCCGACTCATATGACATTTGATCAGAAGCATAGTCTTGACTTATCAGTAGCGTTACCATAAGTTGGTCGTGCGGTACCTGTGTTATTTGTCCGCACCTTTCAGTCCATTATTCGAACGAGAGTCTGAATAGAGACTACTTTTCCCGCAGTCTTGTAATCAAAGCTCAAGCGATCAGGTATTAGATCGTTTAATACTACATACGAAACGAGTATGATGGAAGAAGAATTTAATAGTTCACGATTTATCTAAAAGAGCCTAAATTCTCAGTATATGAGTTCCACAATAGATCGATTATAAGTAGGAGACGCTAAGAATTTTATTCCTATAATTAAGCTTATTCTCTACATTTATAAGACCCCATTGGTCAACTAAGCTTATATCGTGCACCAACTGGATACAAATTAAGGATTCAATGTAATCAACAACAAGGCTTTTACAGGCTTTACTCGCGCATTGCAAGCAAGGTAATAAATCACGCGAAATATTAAAACCGTTAAATTAGTCTGATATACATGTCACGGCTTAGAATCTCAGACAATTTCGA
This sequence comes from Tanacetum coccineum, assembly GCA_026074375.1. Lineage (NCBI taxonomy): Eukaryota > Viridiplantae > Streptophyta > Magnoliopsida > Asterales > Asteraceae > Tanacetum > Tanacetum coccineum. The sequence goes on from BQNB010031247.1 coordinate 28,156, forward strand.
GATATGAGATGCTACCAGTGTGGACATTGAACATGCAGTCACAATCGGTGAATTCGAGAAACCTCTGTATCAATAGGATCTGCATGTCATTGAATTTACTTTTCCTGAGGCAGACTCAAGGAATTAAGTGACGTCACTGTAGAATAAACCTTGATAATTAGACATATTAGCTTGTTTCATCCGTAAAACATAATTACGACGTTGATAGAGATACTATTGACTCGCATGAATTAACATAGAGATGTAGTCAGAGATGCTAACAAGTCCATTCAGCACACTTGAATTAACTACCTGCCACATAGGAAGCTTGATAGGCAGTCCGATGCTAGGATCGAGAGTCATTAGCTTACTTTGTGCTTTGGCGCTTACATAAACATGGGCTCCTGACAGTCAATCAGGATCGAGCAACTTCAGGTGTACCGTTTTCAGGTATTTCACACAAACAAGTCACTTCAATCCCCACGGATGTAGTACTTGATGATAAGCTAGAAGCATGCTAGACAAATGATTCTCGTTATCTAATCACGGAGTGCTATAACAGTTCTGATAGTATCCGGTGAATGATTGATCTGAAAATCTTACTACAGTCTCCTTGTTTTTAACTTTTTATGATTAATCTTCTTCACTGTATAGGTACTGATGTTGAATCTATTTATACTAGTTGTTAAGTCCTTCCAAAAGAGTTTTATTAAACTTTTTAGATTAGTATTTATACTATAACTGTTTAAAGATTTACACTAGTATTGTATCAAAACTTCAGACCACTATACTAGATTATTAGGCATATATACTACATAACGTTAAAGTTATACTGGTTCGTCATAAAAGGATAACACATATATTACAACATATAATAGTAATTATTTTCATATGCATATTATTTAGGTTATATATAAATTTTCAATATTAATATTATAGATAAATATATTATTCTAATTATATATAAATTATTTATATTTTTATTATATATTTATTTATTTATATATATATATATATATATAATTATATATAATATATAAATATATATATATTATATATATATACTATAAAGGTATATGTATACAAGTATTAACCCGCTTCCAACGTGCGGGTTATATTTTTCAGTATTTTCTATATCTTTAAGTTTAATACAGTACACCCGCCCGTTCAAATTCGTGGCATGGGGGTATTTTTTAAGTCTTCAGCATTACTATCTTTGTTATGATGGTTAACCCTTTGTTTTTAAGTCTCTAAATTGATCGGGATTTGTTAACGACAGAATTCGTGATGTAGTTTTTTTTTAACTGTTTCTTTATCACACGACGGTGAAAGTGAGTTATCATTGTTTATGTTATTACATGCCTTGACGACCTATCAATTTTTATGAGTTTACATATGATTAATAGTCCATCAAAGAAACGGACTTGAATCCATCAACTATGTTTCTCATACTATTATGGTCCATCATCAATTGGACCCAGAACGGTGAGCTCTACAACCCACAACCTACTAAACGATCTACCAAGGCCGGTTATACTGTACGTGAGCTTCACTCTCACACTTGACGCCGTGATCCTCGTACCAACGCCAATCATCAGTACGTACTATTCCAAAGTAGCAGCGGTTATGTAAAACTCGTATTCCGTAAAAAGGAAATTGTGTAGGCATTGTTAGTCACAGGAGTGTATGTATGGCTACTCAGCCTCATTGTCATCCCGCGGCGCGGTTATTAGATGTTTAAAGATGAGCTTCGTTTATGGATCACCCTCGATGCTCTTATGCTGTGACACACTTGCTACACACGTTAATTTTCATATAGTCTAAGTTCAGACAAGATCCTATCGTTAGTCGAGTCATGGAAACATATAGCTATTATTGCGTTACAATAGGGGGGGTATGAATGATATTATACATAAAGATGAAGAATGACATGAATAATTTTGACGCCGAAAATAGATATAGTATTGAATAACCTCTATGATGAGATAATGACATATCCAATAAGAGATCTCCTAGATTATATCGTTTTATACACCTTTGTAATTTCCTTAATGTGTTTAATTGAGCATTAGCAAATTTGTGATTACCTATTCTCTTTACCAGCAACCTTATCCGCGAAGTATATAATTCTACTAATTGTTTCTAAAACCACTTAAAATTTTATGATACAAGTTGCACTACCAGATTACACTAACACACAATGTAACAACATGTGCATAAAAACTGACATTTTAATGCATCAAAACAAACGAGCATGACGGATAATACATAATGACATATTAACTGATGACTTAACGCAGACGTAAATGAATCTCAATTCTATGGAGATAGTGACTATATGTATCTCTGTCTGGTCCATTCGAGTCTGTCATTCTTTAAAAGGTGTCCCACATTAACTTTGTAGTGTATGTAGACTCAAGAGTGTACTATCTTTCTATGTCCACTTTTTAGTGTGAGTACCATGTGGATTCTACATTGTCTTATCTGAGCCACCATTGTTAGGTGTCCATCTTTATGCAGGAAGGCGATACTACATGATATTACGTTGCTACCATTGAGGTAGTTTTTACAGCTCAATAATAACTGATCACAAAAGAACAAAAATACATTCTAACTGACATTTATTTGAAGCAAAAACGTAATGAGATCTAAGTATTGACAAAAAACACACTAGATTACTGAGCCCGGGTAGACTTAAAATAATTCAGTTAGTACTTAGCCTCAAGGTTCTGCGTCTATTACCAGCGCTCATAAAGAAATGTAAATTCTTTGACATTGACTCAAGGAATATATGCGTCTAACAATGAGCACCGAACAATAATGTACAGATAACTAAAATATACATATCATATAGAGTCATACGAGTATAGTTATCACCAAAATGAACAGTATAATAAATCTATTGGTATATGTGTCATAACAAAACCAAACAGACAATGAATCATGAGATTAGGTATCATAATATTCAAGCGTGCAAAAACCACTAAGTTGGAATCAGCATGGAATTTATAGACTATTACTGCATAAATACCAGTATATAAGCTTTTGGCAATGGCAAATAGCATTATGCACATTATGTTGATTTCCAATCGCTTGTCTTCAAATGAATCTGAAACCGCAAACAAACAATTGTACATTGTAAAAGCCGAATACTCAAAGTTGTCGATTAGGTGAACTCTGAATACGTATCATCAAACATAAGTAAACAGAGTCTTCAACAACAGATTCATCACAAGGGCACTAGTGAAACATCTGTTACTCTGTACGTACAGTAGAGTTTACAAAAACAATAGAATCTGAATTTTTCTTGGTTCCTATTGAAGCTTCTACTCTTCGTGGGTATGAAAACATGCGTTCTAGTATGAGTGGATTTGAGGTTATCCCTATTGAGTCTAAGCTGACGACTAAGGGTTTGGTAGCTTGGATTAAGAGCATCACAGTATAGTAGTCTGGACTGAGGGGTGGCCTGGAAAAGCAAGGCTACACAATTTAGCTTAAAAAATATATCTTCGAACATCAGCGCTATTAAACAACAATTTATCGCTTATGGCGATATACAAAATCATACTCATAATCATTTTTTCGCGATCTTCCCTTCACCTTCCTAAGTCGTAATCTGCAAGTAGTCTACGCCATATCATAACCCAAGTTCGCTCTTTTATGTCTATCCTAATTTGTAGTGTCAAAACCTACGTATACTTAAAAGTGCATTAATTAATGCGAAAGCGATCAAGATTCATACAAACCTTCAACTATCATGGAGACAAATATTTCAAAATCTATAGGAATCAACAAAAGGGAACAATATATCTATTTGGAGTACGATTACTCCTAGGTAAACCTGATCGAGTATGGACACATTTGTTGAGATATGTACAGGTGCCTTGCAACAAACCGAGATTTGAGCCATGATCAAGTTAGACATAGTGCTATGAACGCTTGTCTGCAATATAGCTCAAATCAACTTCAAGCTTATCAGCTTTGTAGAAGACTAACGTCCAAACCTGACTTCATACATCAGAGTAGTACCTCATTTGTCATTGACACAAAGCCAACCATTGCAGCAGGAGTTACTAGGACTCCTATCACTTTTCACAACCACAAAACCATATTGAATCAAGAGTTATCATGAATACTTTTCATACACTCACTCACACTTAATAAATATATTGATGATTTTTGCATTAACATCATCTCATGTCTCCATCAGCGTTATTGACTATTCGTCGCTATATGTAGTTTTAGGCTACGTATAATTGCATCATGTATAATACCGGCTAGCCATCAGTCGACGTGTTGGCGATCAATTGTCACTTGTGTGAAATGTCGCACGGTGTGATTATACACTATGTGGATTCTCGTGGCCACGTATGAGTCACTTGTGTTGTATAATTGGACAGAGTTTCATAAGTTATGTCCAATGCCATAAAACGTGCTGTAGTGTGGTTAGGGTCATATCAACTGTACAAATGTATACTCTTAGTCCTAATTAAATCACATAGCAGCACAGTCTATCAGTATTTATTTTACAACTTATGCTGTTCTTGTGGATACTATATCCTACCATGCACACTCAGATTACTATTTACTACTATGCCGTTTGGTCTAGCAAAAAAGAAAAAAAGATCCAGATAATCCTCACATAATACAGTTTCTCAATGTCAGCCGTGTATTCTGCTACAATCAAAGAACTATAAAGAGCTTAGATATCATAGTCATATTTTATCAACTCAATAAATGTCACTATGTTTACTTTCTCATGAAGCTTATCATGTTTTAGTTGGTTAATTTTGTTCCTGTTCTTGATTGTCATTGTTTGGTGCTTTTATGTGTGTTGGTTACGATACCACTGTTCTTTTTGACTGGGACTTTCGCAATATTTTTTTTAATAGTAATGATCACAGGACAAAAAAATTAACACTACGTCGATAAATTGACATCTATAATAAACTCATTGTTCCTAGAAATCACAAAGTTAAAAATTGATGACTACCATGGCACAAACATGCAACATCACATACAACGTTCTCCAATAGAAGAGTTGTAAAGTCTTACATTGCAACAGTCAACGCTAAACCACACATAGCAAACGCTCATATAGAAATTCAATGCTTAAGATCTAAGCAGCAACGTCACTAGCATAGTAAGCGAGCGTAAAGCAACATCGTCATTGTTTATACAAGTGACGAGTTTGACATCAAGCAACGGCTCATAATCAGATCTATGAGCCAAAGTGTTAAACGCGAGTTAATACTTGCCAGAGAAATTATGAAAACCATAATATCATGAGATTTCAACTAAAATATTGCTTAAACGAGAAAGGATCAACATGCAAAATACAGATGATAAAATTTTACGGGTGTCTTTAAAAGAATAAATATTTATAAGGTAGCAACTACACAGCCTTGACCACGATGATAGATACGGTCTATCTACCACAAAAAGCTAGATAATGAGTTAATAGGTACAATCGTAACGCCTCTATATGATCCAAAAATTCTAAACACAACAGACAACTCTGAAAGATGAGTATAGTTAATCATACTAAGATTCGAAGTCAATGCTCAAATAAGAAGAACACGAATTGAGTATTGGCACACTCTGGAGAATACTACATAATTCAGAAGAACTAGTATAAAAGTAACCCGTCTATTCCATTTGGCAGCGACAACATATCATGACGATACTACAGATATAGGTCCTATCATAGTTAGACCATAGACATATCTCCAATCCTGGACAGCAAATAATATCCCCTACTTCTCAAAACATAGTACAGTCCAGGCAAGTTGTAAGGATGATAATACAAAACCCATCCCATATTGTTAAAAGAGTCCGAACTCTCCAAAAACTGCTCCTAGAAATACCTGTGGTCAACTCTAAGACAGAATCACATGCTATGACAAGTATTTATTAAACAAAAACTCAGAATCTAATTGCAAACAATCATCCGTGAAATAGTTGTTAGTGCATGAACTATTAATGTAGAAAATGAAAACGCTTTTCATATTTTTATATATTTCAACGATTGAGATTGAATGTATATAGTAATATGATGAAGCATGCACGGTCATCAATCATAATTCTATTGTCAACAGGAGTCTTAACTAGAGACAGTCACAGATGACCATAGCTATAGCCACACATAATACTTCAATCACCACAAGCGGTGAGCAACAGATCTTCAGAGACGAGAATCCATAGCCTTACCGACAACTATTAATCACCTTCTCACAAGCGGTAAAGGTAATAATGTGACACATGTGCAAGAGAAAAACTGAGGACTTACAGATGTCAATATGTAACGTATAAAATCACAGTACCAGTGGAAAGGGAGAGTAGCAACGAGCAAAACAGAGACGACAACATATATCTAATCAACAAGTAGGATGAGGCAGAGAGTCAAGAGGTGCCGTCAAGACACAGATAAAGAAGACCTTGACAACACCACGAACAATTGACAGTATCAGGGCCCGTCAAGGCAAATAAGCATAGACGTATGATCCCATTCACACAGAAAAACTCGTCATCGCTATGGCTTCTTTTACGCCCTCTGCAAGCGTCGAAGATGTCTAGATATTGGATATACACCTAACAGAAAAACTCGTTCCTTGTGTAGACACTCTTTTACCTTGCATAACGCTCTCTATATTTTATGAGAACCTATCACAAAACCTTCCAACATTGTAAGCACTCATCCATAACCTTCTCTGTATAACAATCGTGGTTCCAAAAAACCATTTCGTCGAACCGAATAGTTAACATGTCCTATTTTTGATATCGTATATCATAGTGGGCGAGTACTATACTGTTGTGACTTATGCGATTTAATTTAGTTAAATGATATTGAATGTTCTTACTCTAGTCAAACTAACTATTCCACTTACTTAGGTTTAATTGTAGCTAAGAATACGCTTGTATGACTCGAACATTATGCTTCCAGCTTAGCGCTTATCTTAACATAGGCTCTGCGAACTTGGGTTGAAGCGTCTGCTTGAACAGCTATCTATTGACGCTGCATTCCTCAGGCCTTGTCTATCTACCGTGACTGAAACAGCCGGGTAGATAAAAAGCAAACATGCTTCAGGACCAATAGCGTTTATTGCCTTATCCCTCTTGATAATTTATCACCGTAGTACTTGAAAGCAGCTAACGCAAATATCATGCATAAACATGTAGTGATTGATAAAATAAAGTCTGTTCGTGGTTCTGCAGATACAACACAGTAGGGGCTTATCCGTACAATGATTTGAGTTGATTAAACTAATAAGGTCAGCAGTTTGTGTAACAACACACGAACTGTACTGCTAGACATAATTCTGTAAGTGAAACGATATATTGGTCGAACATGAATCCATTTATAACATAAGTAACAGACTAGAGGCATCTTAATTCAGAGTGCTAGTTATAAGTGGTCAAGATCATAAAAGAAGATGACTATAATTAGTGCAACATCGCAGTTACCAGATGGCATACTTCAATTAAAAGTAATCTAGATAGAAGGAGAATACTCTATGTGCGTACAGGCACATTGCATAAATACTTCGTTGTTTATGCCATTGGAAACCATATAGATTAAGGGAATCCATTGCGAAAGGCAACGCACATAAAATGTGTTTTTCACAATTGGTCAAGAAAATATAGGTGCTGGAGTCTGTTATGAATAATAAGTATAAGATGACACCAGACACATGCATGATTGCATTACTATACTCCTACGATACGTGTAGGTACAAACAATCACACACATACTATCCAACCAATACGCATAAAAATTCAAACACTAACACAACAAATCAACAGACTAATCAGACTCAATGCAAAATTTGATAATGAGCGAATTTAACAACAAAATGACAAGACCATAAATCACAAGGCTGCCACCCTAAGAAATTTGATATGTGACCAGAGACCACGTCTGAACTTCAGTGTAGTACATACTACATCGCTGACCTTTCCTATCGTACGCCATCGTTCCCCTGACGCCACATCCCCTTAGACAGTGCCTAGATGTAGTAGATCTCAAACATGATTCAATATCTTCGCCTGTCATGACCACTGTCCTAGACATTCATCACGAGATCATCTGCATCAGATAGTCAACAACATCAGAGATCCCATGCTAATTCATCAAGAATTCAATAAATTATGAGGGGTAGAATTCCAAGTACTCAGTAGCAAACAACATCGGAACAATAACAATCCAAATACAATATCCATCAGGTCTATCGGGAATATAGATGAAGTCAATGGTTTGCAAACCATGTCAAGTCTATCTCATAAAGTCGATACGCATAGGGACCTTCTTCAATAATCTTAGATGGCTAATCGACTTTGTCCATTGTAGTATCAGAATTGTCACAATCGTCATAACTCTAAAATCATATCAACCGCTACATCATGACGCTTTGATCCATCTTCTACCCGAAGATGACAAATTTAATCGTACCTACCATAAAAAAGCCCTATTCTAACACAATATACGACTAAGCACTGGATACGAGACGCAAGAGCAATGTTAACAGGCATGGTAAACTACCATTCTATAGACTACTGCATACCATAACTGGTGAAATCAGGACAGACATTGGTTTAAATCACTGACGTACTTAGAAAGAAGTCAATAATAAGACAGAAATATATTAATATATTCTGCTACAGTACACCCTGATTACATAAAAGCTAATTCAGAGAAAAAATTCTGATCGCATTGATCCCATACCTCATTCTAATTTCATGTAATAAAACAGACATACATTTGATTAAAACCTATCTCTAGTTGATAATACTCTATAAGTGTTATACACTACGAAGGTCAGAAGACTCTACTAAAACTAGCGGTAAATCGCAGATTGAAGTAATCGTACAGAATTCGAACTCAATCTATGTCCCTATGTGTACTTAAATGCTTAAGCGGAATGTCAGTATAGATTACTCGATTTTGGCAAATTCTGCCGTATATGGTGTACATATCAATGCTATACAGGAGATCGGGTTATACTAAGATTAGTTGGATTTGCAATCTGCATAAACGCGTAACATATAGTGGTGCGTGCGCTTAAATTTGTTGCATACTGATATTATCCAGCAATGTCACGGAACTCCATGATGCGCTTTTTGTTAACTTCTCGAAACTTTATGCCTTACATGCATAAGTCTGATCGACCATAAGTTATAGCGATATACACAATTCACTAGTGAATAGTGCACCATCGAGAACAATCATCCCATTATAGAACATCTCACTATTAAATTCAGCTAAAGAACAACATAGCCCTATACCGAATGTCATGTGTCTCTAATTAGTACAGAGCTAGCATCACGCTGTGCACTACAGTGGGCCCTAGCTGATACTAAGGCAATATCAGCACACTGTAAAAGGCACCCGTGTCGATACCTAGATAAAAATGGCAGCTAACTCATTATAAAATGCAATCAGTATAAAAGTACATATTTAGTAATTGTCCAAACGAATAACTCGAAAAAGTATTAATAACGACTTGAGTAGATTCCAAAGCATATATAGTATACTAATCAAAAATGATAGAATGTTGTATGCACGCAAATTGAACGAAATTTACTGTCCATCCAAAAGAAACTGGAATTAAGAAAGCGACATAACCTTTGCTAATTTGATCCTTAGCACCAACTAACAAACCTACGGTTAGCCAATCATACCAACGCCTGAAAAGCATTAAATATTTCTTAATTTAGCATTACTCATATACATTTCAGAATCCTACCATCTAAAGTGAACACACACACAAGAGATCAGTGCATTCTAGCGCACTAAGTGCAGATAATACATACACAAGCTATGAGCTACACAACAGCACAGATAGCATCATTCTCCCATCTCGCTTTTTCTCTATCTCTCTAAAACAAAACATGACAATAAATTCGTCTAATCAACCCATGTCTCACCACCGCGCAATTATCGACAGGCTTGATCATCATCCTTAATCAGTCTACCCATAGTCACCCTCATCTATATCACGTGAGTTACAATGACATCACAGATCACATATTTGGCGTCAAGCAATAAAATGCTAGAGTCAACTGAACGAGCGCACGCTATAATTTGCGCGTGCTCTAGTCAGACCATGATTGAGCGAGCAGCGACATCTGCGACGACACATAAGTTGTCGACACATATATCTAGAGTGAGACAGCCAGACGCGCTAACACAACTTTACGAGTCATGGCATCAATCTAGAGGAGTAGTGCACACACAGGTAGCGATCGCGAATCATTCTACCGCACCCACACTTTCTATGGTTACCATACGAGACAGCAAGACAGGATATTTACAGATACAAAGCTCCACATAAGTAGCTTAGATTTGCAAATGCTAATGAGAAAGGGAGTCGTGACAAGAGTGGCCCGGGGATAGAGCGGTGAGAGGGGGAGTCTTAAGACAGGTAGTAAGCACACCTAGGGATCTCTTGGGGATGTATACGCTGTGGATCACAGTTCTATTTGCTATATTCCTGCACAATTTCTATGCACAGTCTCTTGCACTAGCTGGTTGACTCGTGGAGAGAGACATATTATGTAGAGTGTTTTTGCGTATAGATCTGCGTTGAGAGCGTCACAACGGGTGTGCTGTAGATCCAACAACATACATCGCATTAAGCGGAAGTAAGGACGAGTGCGAGTATGAATAGGACGAGAGATTTGCATGCGAGAGTCACGCACGAGAGTTCACGGAGATGACAACACGTCTTGCGATCTCTTTTATCTTGAGTTATACGTATCAATGTAAAACGATGTAACGGCTGATGACATATCTTATTCATGTCTCACAAGGACTGGCCATATTATGCACATACGATCAAAATTTATCGATTCACTATTCTACTTTTTCAGCACACAAGGACTGTATTTTGCACAGTTATATTCATATTATCGAGTCTTAATATTAGAGAACACTATCTTGCGTAGTCAAGGTCATTTTAGAGCGACAGATCTGTCACATTTATGGTGTGATGAGTTCCTATGAACATTTTATTGAAGTTTGGATATGGAGACTCGAGGGTCGATGTCATACTTGACTTCTTCAAAAGGAATCACTTTCAAGATTGCTAAAGGCTGTCAAAAACAATAATAAAAAAGATGTATGGAGAGAAAAAGAACATACCTTATTAAGATTGTTTCTGTAAGTCTGTAAAGAAAATGGGAGACAAGTAAAGTTAATAATTTGAAGCAGATTTAAGGTTGCATGCATATACTATAAAGATTAATGACTCTGAACAACATTGGACTCTAATTTAGAAGTGATCAGAATAATAAGTGTTTTTACTCTCAATTAGGTTTTTGTCGTCAATGTTTCCCACCCTAAATGTCAAATGAAAAATATAAAAATATGTATTAGGGTTCGTATGTATTATAGTAATCTAGATTAAAAAGATAATAAGATTTGGATTAAATTTCAAAAAAATTAAAGTATATCTTTCAAAGATAGTTGAGTGGAGTAATACTTAAACATGATATGATAGGCTTCATATGATTTTAGACCATATTATTATTGTTTTGGATAGTATTAAACAAATAGTGGCTCGGCTCAGTTGGTAAACCTTGGTTAAGGATGTTGCATATTAAGCAAAGGTCAAAAGTTCAAACCTTACCATTGACAATATTTTTTAAAAAAAATCCAAAAATTATAAAAAAATAAAAAAAATTCCGAAAATTATAAAGTTGAGGTGGCCATGTCATCGTTGTTTGCGCCATATCATCATTGAGGTGGCGTTGAGTCACTATTTCATATTAATCCAGTCATAGTTAGCCCCATATATAAGTTATATATATATATATATATATGTATATATATAGTATTATATATATAAAGTATATATAATAGATATATTTTAATATTTAATTATATATATCAATATAAGGATAAAAAATAAAATTTTTTTATTTTGGATTAGGTAACGGCGTACTTTAGAAAAGTGCATCGCCTTTTCTGGTACATTTCATCATGTTTTTTTCCGAAAATTATGATAAACTAGATAATTACAAATACGCAAGGCATATAATCAGATAAAATACATTTTGCAAATGATTATAGAACCTAAGACTAGCATATTGGTGGTTTTGGTTTTTGAAATAAGATTTTGTTTGTGAAAATTTGCAGAAAGTGCGGCGTACTTGGGTAAAGTACGGCGTACTTCCTGGGTTTTTAGGAAAATCGACGCACAAATAGTATGTGCGGCGTACTTCCTGGAGAAAAAATGATTTTTGGTTCAGTTTTCTAGAAAATTATACGGCGGGTTTGAAAATTTTGTGAAACAAAATAGCACCAAAAATAAGCAACAAACTGATAACAACTTAAACAATTCCCCGACAGCGGTGCCAAAAACTTGATGTGTTGTTTTAACAATGCTTTAAATTTATAAATACTAATAAATAACAGAATTTTACCTAAAAACACAACACTCGGAAGTATACCATTTCGTGTATAGTAGAAGCTTTAGGATTCCAGGTCACGTTCCACAGGGAATTAAGCTGGTAAGTTAGCCAGAGAGTTTAAAGGTTGAATGTAATCAGCAATTCTCACGGTGGATATTAATTGGCTAATCCAAAGACAATGGTACTTCCAGTCTAAGCAAAATTTTTTTAAAGTTCTTCAACACATTTTCATATACAAGATTCTTGATTATATCAAGTTTTCTTCATTCTTGCTTCATCTCCTGCTACGGTTTGTGAAGTCAAGAGGGTAATGGTTTGTTTGGATTTCATGATTTGTGCTTAAGACAAGAACTTCTCGAGTATATGGACGTACTCAACAATGATGCTTCCGAGAGTTCAAAATAGGGGGAAATGTGTACTTTGGTTACCATGTCAACTTCCAGGGGGAAGTAGTGTAATCCTACTCCACTTAATATGGTTTATGGAAGTTATTCTACATACGTGAGAAGAATTATTGTTGATTTCTCGCATGTACCCCCGAATGAATATTCACCAAGACCCAATGACAAGAAGCAGTAGTACTTAGTGTTTCTTCTACAAAATTTTGTTATTCACGTCAATGACATATAGAAGATGGTTGAAACTACATCAAAGTTTTAGAATCTGCTCAAGATAAGGATGTTGGTTTGGGGGAAGCTAATTCAGAAAGTTCGCCAAAAAGGAGTCTATGAAGAAAGCTTTTCAAGACATACTGCATGAATTGGGGGGAAGTTAATCCAACTCATGCATACTACAATGGTTTCCAGAAACAATTAAAGACAAATGAAGAACCAAGAATGAGATACAAGGATTTTAAAGACCAGGAGAATCAAAAGAATCGTCAGCTTTAGAAGTGCTTTGGAAGACTTTATTTTGTTGTAATAGTACTTGATAGGAACATTGTAAGTAATCTTCCATACATCCCAGCAAATTGGGGGAAAAAAAGATGTTTAGCCTTAAAAAATAATGTTTGACTAATACGAATTACATTAGTTCATAAATAAGCCAAACACCCAGGACTAGATAGACTTTTATAGTAAGTTTTAGTTGTGTTTAGACAATTAAGACGCCCTCCTAAGCCCTTCCATACTTCCATGGAGGGGTGAGGATTCATTTGTAACATTTCTCATAAGGCGTGTGTGTGTGTGTTTCTCTCTTCTATCATACACACATATTTCCCTTTTCTCTCATCTATAAAAATATGCTACTATTATTTTTCATCATCCCCAACCTCCAAATCATCTCTAGTTAGTGTTTCTTATTGTTAACAAATGAGTATAAATTGATAAACATAAAGCAACACATAACTTATAAGATGCAATCGAGATAAACATAAACCAAACGTTAAATTATCATAAACATGGCTAATACCTAAAGGTATTAGCCAATAACCATTGTAACGAATACAAATGTCATACACGAACGACTAAGGTAACCCTAACCAAATAATGAAAGATACCAAAAACCGAGCGCGTTGTAGAGAATTATAGAATTTTACAAGGGTTTTCCTATGGATTGAATAGCGTTGCGAGACCTTCGTAGCTTATATTTTCTTCTAAAAGTCAAACCTGGTGGTTACTGCCTTTCTCTCAGTCTTCTATATAAAAATTACACATTAAATTTGTATTTAGGGCTCGGATTTTCTATCCTCAAGAATTAAGGTCCATTACGTTGTAATTGGAAGTAGTCAATACTGCGTATTGGGGGATTTCTTGGAGTGGGTACCACGATAAATACCTTCCAGAATCTTTATTAACCGCCGTACGGTGTATTGGTCTTTATTTATATCTTCGTGTTTTATTTATGAAGTTCAGGCGTAGATACGTCGTATCTTCCTTGATGGATACGGCGTATTAGATGTCAGAACAGCAGATTCTTGATTTCTTCATTTAAGCTCCAAAATGCGTGCCTTTTAGTTAAACTTCACCAATTGCTCGATATTTACTGCAAATAACAAATATAAGCAATTAAGTACCAATCATGCATAAAATAATATAGAACGAGCTATTTAGATGGGATAAATGATGCTATAAAACAGGCATTATTTAATGTCATCAAATATCCTCCCACTTGAATCCTACTTGTCCTCAAGTAGACTTTAGAAAACTTATAAAAATGTATCCTAAGCCAAGGTTTAATATTTTTCCTTTAAGCAACATTTTCGTTTAATTATTAGCACACAACCAAACATCTCACGAAGTAGGAAAATAAAAACACTCAAATCACTCAACTAATCTATGTGGTAACATGTAACTACTTCATTCAATTGCTTGATCGTGGCGAGTATTCTATCATAAGCTTGGCAATGATACACATCTCCACCACTAAAGCTAAGGGGTGACAAGTCTAAAAGGGTAAATTGGTTACTTTAAGGGTGACGCATTCTTTCTAATCCTCTATCGTAACCAAATATTCCAGAAAATGTAACAAAACCACACTTACAACACATCTATAACGAAGGAATAGACATATTGTGATTATTCGATCCTTAACTCAAATAAATCTAAAGAATAGGAATTACTAAACTTCACCAGTAGTCCGTAAACCAACAAGGCCGACAAAAACATAAGTATACACATCCATAACTATGGAATAGACACACATGTGCTGCGGATCCCCATTCGAGTAAAACCAAAGGAGATAAGATGAAGAAATAATTATAGGCTAAAGGAATCTCTAATCCTTTCAACTAAAAGTAATACCACCCAACAAGGCGGACAAATCACACATACACATCCATAACGATAGAATAGATACATGTAATTTCTTGCATCCTCATTCTAGCAAGACCTAAGGTTAGGGATTAGGAAAGAGAAAATAATTATTGTTAACACAAAGAACAAAACAAATAGATTAAGTCCAAACAAATAAGGAACAGTGTTGATAGTTACTTTACCGACCATCCCCATGAAAAAGACACAAAATCATAGATATAAATGTCTTGATCATAGATTAACAAAAACAACCTTAGTTGGTGTTCCCGTAACGGTCAAATCCCAATCACCCATAATATACATACTATACAACATTAGTGGCGATATCTACCACTTGATACATTAAAATACATAGTTGGTTTATATTGTGACCAACTAAAACTAATATACAACATAGCTTTACATCGTTGGTTTATAACAATACCAATGAATAATCATCCTTCAAATAATAATATGGTTAAGCTTATACGACCGATTATCTCTCAACCCCTCACTTTTTTTCTCGGGCTCTCAATCTTTTTTTGTATTTTTTTGTTTTTTTCTAACTAATACTGAAAAACGAACTACGGTGTAAAATTTCACCACTTCACGAATACGATAAATCTGGATAATTAATATCCGAACATACTAGTAAAAGTAGTAAACACACTAAAAATTAAAAATTACTACTTTCACATTTTCTCATTGCATTGTGCAATTTTCCGACCTAACCATGGATAGAAAATCAACACACGTGACCAATTGCATTGTGCAATTTCCCGACCATACCAGAGATAGAAAATCCACACATGAAAAACAAAATAACAATACTTTACACAAAAGTGACTAGCACCATTAAGGGACATAATCTTAATAGGGTAAGGCTAAGGTGTAAAGGTTATTTGGGAACCCACGAAAAGTGTTGGTCACTACATGATATCGATAGATAGCTCGTATAGCAATATTTGGAAACTTACTAGGCTAGTTAGTCCAAGGCCCATGGAAAGCCCATGAAAGCCAAGGCCCTAACTAGCCACAGGAAGTATATAAACCCTCTTCATGCCTTGAAGAGGGTGTTGGGTTGGTTTATTTTTCATTCTAATCTAATTATTCTTTTTGTTTTACTTTCTCTCTCTAGTTCATCATTTGTGTGAAACTTAGAACCTACAATTGGTAAGATCAGATCTAGGTTTCATCTTGATCTATATAGTGTTTGTGTGGAGTTCGTTCTAGATTGATTTGATTAGTTTTGTGTTCGTGTTTTTTTGTTCTTAAAACCGAAACTTTATTCATTACATTTTCCCCTTAGTTTTTCGAAGTTTTTTTTCTACACAAAAGATCATTTACATTGTAACTCTGTCTAGAACTTTAGTAATATATGTGAACAAGCTTAAGAGAATCAAGAAAACCCTATCTTTTGTTCAAATTTAGTGTTCGAAAAGTCTTAGAAAGTACAATTCTTGATTTAAAAATTTTTGGCTTAAAAACCATAAAGTTTGCATTTTTAAGGTACTTAAGGCTTAGTAATACTAGTTGTACAAGAAATTTTCAAAAAATAAATGATCAAAAGTGAATCTTTTTATTGTTGAAAATTTTGAGTTTCGTAACTGTGGAAGGCTTTTAACACTTGCAGGGAAGGATGTTAAACAAGACTGTATAAAAAGTTGTTTTAACAGCTGTATAACAAGGCGGTTTTAACAAGGCGGTTTAAACAATGCGGTTTAAACAATTCTTCTTTGAAAGTGCTGTGGAACATTCTTGCTTTGCAAGGCGGGTTAGCAATTTCTTTGAAAGGCGGTTTAACAATCTTGTAGTGCAAGGCGGTTTAACAATCTCGTAATGCAAGGCGGTTTAACAATTTCGTAGTGCAAGGAGGTTTAACAATAGCAGTGCAAGGCGGTTTAACAAATAGCAGTGCAAGGCGGTTTAACAAAAGCAGTGCAAGGCGGTTTAACAAAGTTCCTTCACTAGGCGTGTTGATCCCAATGAATAGATCTTTAACTCCTTAGCTTGATGTAAGGTTTAGTATCCTTGGATAAATCCAAAGGTACTAAGAATGAAACTTTGAGTGTAGGATATAAACTATGCGGAATCTAGTTTATACCACTAAGAAGAATAACAGTAATGAATGAATAACACACTGAAATATACTCAAAAACAATAAGCTTCACAATATATTAATACGAACACTCTTTGACATTTAGGTTTACAACCTTGAAGCTATGACAATGACTCATTTTGATACATTCAATTATATACCCTAGGACCTCCTTTTATACACTAAGGAGTCCTACAAGGCTTACAATACTTTCCTAAGATATCATGATCTTTTCTAAAAGCAAACATAATCTCTTAAACAAATACATTATACATATCTTTTACAAAAATAACTTATACTTATCTTCGTAAGTAATCTTATTCTCCAAACAATCCTTATCTCTTTACTCATCTTTATCCTTCTGACAGTAGTAAGTCTTCTAGCAGTTGTAATCCAACAGCATTAACTTTTGTACCAGCAGTACTAATAAACATAAGCAGTAGTAACATTAGTACTAGCAGTACTAATATATACTAACAGTAGTAACTGTGTACTAGCAGTCTTAACTTTACTACCAGCAGCACTAACTACTTAGCATATATTTCAGTCTTCAACTCTGAGCAGTCTTAACTTCAACTAGCAGCAGTAACTTTATACTAACAGTACTAAATTATACTAACAGTAGTAACTAGCAGTAGTAACTTTATACTACCAGTACTAACTACTTAGCATAATTTTCATTATTTATCACCACCATACTAAGTTAATCTTGACAGCCTAATATATCATGATCAGTAGTAACTCTAAGAATCATCTTGAAGTCTTTAAGTCCCAACAATCCTCCCCTAAACTTGATGTTTATCTTCCTAAAAACTTAAAGTTTCTTATTAAAAGTCTTTCATCACTATCAGCGAGATGCATTCCAGTTCACATTATTTAACCCTTTTGCTGCTTTAACTCCATGAGCTAGAGTCAATTGATAGCACATCTTATTCCAATGTAACCAGCTTGAAGTTTCCCCTTGTTTGAGCATATTTGTGATTGTTATTGGTGTGAGGGGATATCTCTTCTTAACTAACATAAAGATGTGTAGATTTTGAAATCTCACAAAGTGTACTCCACTAGAGTCAAACAGCTTCCAAACAGTCACTTTGTATCCCTGTAGACTCTGATAAGATCGATTTAAGCTCAGATTGGTTTGATCTTTTATTTCTAGGAGAAACAATAACAATGATTGAATATGCACAGTGGAATTATAAGAACACAATCAATGTTATCACAAGGTTTTTCATTCATACGTTTTCCCTATTACCCTAACTACTATAATTTTAAGGTGTTAACTAACTACTTACATAGACATCTATAATATTCTATTACTAATTAACAACTAACTATGGTGTACACCACACACTACACACATATACCTATTCGACTCTCATCAGTTCCACTCTATGTTTCTGGATAACTTTTTCTAAATGCCTGACATCCTTTCATAACAAAGGAGACCTAGGCTTACAAGGAAACTAATTAAATATTTTAATGAGAAAATCAATTAATTATCTTCTCATTAATATTCATTCTTAACTTTTTTGACCAGATCTTATATTCCTTCTACACTTGTAGAACTTTAAGATGACAATTATGGCCTATCTTGTTTCCATCTTTGTTTCATTCTTATTCACTGTGTCCCCATCAATCAAGAATCCCAACAATCACTTTCCCTATTTGATAGATGACAAAAAAACAAAGTCTTCGTCCAAACTTCATATACAGCCAGAAGCTTTCCCTGAAGTTGAGATGTAATCATCTCCCTGAATGAAACAAAATCTTCAATGCTTCCCCTTGACTTAAGATAAGAATTAGAATCCTTGACTATGTCACCACACATAATAAGCTGCAAATCATATCTCTGTAGTCTTCTTCCCCTTTTTTGTAATCATACCATAGGGAGTCTCTTGTAAGATACTGCAACTTGTAAACACTTCCCCTCCAGTGGTGCATGTAGATGGTTAAACATTTAATCAATAAGCTTCCCCTGAAACCAATAATGTTTACCACCTTGAATCTCGAACTGTTAGCTCTATGTATGACCACTGATGAGAAAAACTGAGTATACCGAATTTGATGAAGGAAGTTGAATCACCCCAAACTTGTGGTCTTATGTCTTGCACTATCCACGTACGTCGAACTTATAAAATAAATCTGTGAAATAAAGTAACCGCAACCTTTTGACAAAAGACCCGTCACTTCTATGCACACATCAAGTGATACAAAGGTGAGCAAAGATCACCATAAGAAAAATCACACACCTTTGCTAGATTTTGAACAAGTCTTCCGTCAACACCATTTTAAGCACGAACGAAGTTATCTAAAAACCAACCACATTAACTTTAATAAATATGATAAGAACACGCATCTGTGAAACTCAACTACAACATCAAATAAGCAATATTTAATTGTCTTCGTAATCACCTCTTCAATAAATCTCCAAACCGAGCCATAAAATCAATAAGAATAAACTGTTGTTAGAAACAGTTCCATCCGAGATCCAAACGCGTCTGTTGTCCAACATCGGACAGTGCTAACAACATTAACTCACAAACCTGGCAGCACTAATAATCAACGAACAGTACTAACCAAATTTAAATTGGTAGCATTAACCCGTAAATACTACTAGCAGCACTAAGAACCACGCTAGCAGTACTAACCATCCAGAAACCAACGAGCAGTAGTAAATAACATCATCCAGAAAGTATGCACCAGTTATTAAGCGAGCATTACTAATGAGATACCTAGCAGTACTAAAAATTCTTTTGCTCTAAAACAGTAGTAACCGAATCTCACTAGCCCATTATCACAAAAACGGACCATCATCCACATATACATGGATCCATCACATGATGCCTTTTATACACATATAAACATATACTGCTAATACCATATCCACGAAACAGTCAATCCAACATATATGGAAAAGGTTATAGATACACAATCAAATCCCTAAAAATCAGGAACTAAAATTGTGTACTTAAAAAATGTGCATTATATCCAAAACAGCTTCCATAAATCACGCAGTCAAACACGTTGCCTATACTCACACATCAATATCATAACTGTTTCCAAAAACCTCGTCATACCAGATACATATCATGTTCGCCAGAATCAAAATCCCTAAAAACCAGGGATTTCACTACCATCAATAACCACATTGGCAATACTATCCCTAAGAAAATAGTACTAACCTCAAGCAGCAGCATTAAATATTAAAACATGAGTATTAACATACCTTTGACTTCTCAAATTAATAAGGCAAGTGCATTCATTCATAACCTGTTGTATCAACCTCTGCTAATCGACAATCTGTTGTATTAGTGACAAAACGAATCCAAAAACCCTAACCTGTTGTACCTTATTTGTTTTTAGGGTTTTTAAAACAGATCATCATGATTACGGTTATAAATCACATCATCATCGTTGATACTCTATGAACCAGCAGCAGTAAACGAACCATAAATCCAAATCCTAAATCAGAGAATTAGGGTTTGTTCTTCATAACAAATCCAATCCTTAATTGACCATACATGCTACTGTTCCTTCTTCTTTCAATTTTGTTGATGTCTTAAAATCCACCAATTCCAAAAACCAATCGTGTATCTTTAATGATTAATAGAATAGGATATATATTTGCTCCTTTATTGCTCTCCATGTCAAAATAACTAGCTCAACTTCTCTTATTCTTTCAACTATGATAGAAGCTAAGATTAAGAATATGACAAACTATGCAAAATCTAGTTTGTAATACTAAGAAGAACAATGAAACAGTAAAACAATCAAAGACAAACAGTTTATCAAACTTTCAGCCTTAATATATTTAATACGAATACTCAAAAGTATTAGGGTTACAAGAACCTTGAAGCTATGATAATGACTCATTTTGGTACATTGAATTCTATACCCTAGGAACTCCTTTTATACACCAAGGAGTCCTACAAGGCTTACAATACTTTCTTAAGTTATCATGATCTTTTAAACAAATAACTTATACATATCTTTTACAAAAATAACTCAATACTTATCTTCGTAAGTATTCTTGTTCTCCAATCCTTTCTCTTGTATTTATTCATTTGACAGTAGTAACTTTTTCAAGCAGTTGTAATCTTTCAGTAGTTTAAACCAGCAGCATTAACTTTTGAACTAGCAACACTAACTGAGCAAAAGCAATAGTAAGTACTTAGAATATTTTCTTCATTCTTCATCAGTAGTACTAAGTTACACTAGCAGTACTAACTTTATGCTAGCAGTTGTAACTTTACTCTAGCAGTACTAACATATACTAGCAGTACTAACTTTTGTACTAACAGTACTACTATATACTAAAAATAGTAACTAGCAGTAGTAACTTTATACTACCAGTACTAACTACTTAGCATAATTTTCATTAGTATCACCAACAGTACAAAGTATACCTGAGTAGTATTAACTCTAAGAATCATCTTGAAGTCTTTAAATCCCAACTATCCTCCCCTAAACTTGATGTTCATCTTCAGAATCTTCAAGTTTCTTCATTAAAAGTCTTCATCACTATCAGGAGAATGCATTCAAACACCTCATTGACCCTTTTCTTGCTTTGTCATGAGCTTGAGTAGTTAATAGCACATCTCATTCCAATAATCAGCTTGAAGTTTCTTGTTGAGCATATTTGTGATTATTATTGGTGTGAGCGGATATCTCTTCTTAACTAACATAAAGATGTGTAGATTTTTAAATCTTACAAAGTGCACTCCATAAGAATCAAACGGCTTCTAAACAGTCACTTTGTATCCCTGTAGACTCCTCCATACTTTACTCTTTATGTCAGGTTCAAACATTACTTTCAGATCACCCTAGAACACTCTTTCATAATTATCCTCTGGCCTTGTATTCCCGTGTTTAGTTTTCACCAACTTCCAAAGAGTCTCTAAGTCCTCTATGTTAATGTTCTGAAGCATCTTAATCATTGATGAATACCTATTTGAACTTCCATAAGCTCTGATCAAGTGATAGAATCCCTTCTGTCCTTCTTTAACAATCTTATATTCAACAATCATTGGAGGTTTGGTAGCTAGAGGTATATCATCAATTGCTATTTCCTCATCATCTTGAACTATCTCCATATGCTTTTTTATCTCAGCTTCATCATTTTCTTCAGCTTCTTCATGCTCATCTGTCTCTTTATCATCCTCCATTCTTTGTTTTTTGGAAGATTCTTATTTCTGTTCATTCCCTGCTCTTTTCTTAGCAATTGATTTCTTTCTGCTGCCTTCAACTTTCTTTTCACTGCTTTTTACTTCTTCAGAATCCATGGGTTTAAAATTGTTTATCCAACCCATTATCTTATCAAAAGCCTTTTGGATTTCTTTATAACTCTTATTCTTCAACTGGTTATGAGTAAATCCTCCTATATTCTTCAAATAAGTGCACATTTGATTCTTTCTCTGACCTTTTGTTAGTGGCTTTCTTCTCTTTTCTTCTGCTCTTAACTTAGCAAAGTGTCTCTTCCTTTCATTCATTAGTTCCATAAACAATTTTGAATTTTCTTCAATAGTCAACTCACCTTGCTCTTTATCTTGTTATCTTTTACATAGCTCATAGTCAGCATCCATCATGGCTTGCACATTGTCCCATTCTTCAATTTTGCTAAAGTGGCTTGTTCTTGTAATTCAACATTCTTTCTTTCAAGCCTTGCTGCTTCTTGTTCTTCAGCATCTAGCCTTCTTGCAAGCTCTTCATCAAGCCTTATTTGATCCTTTTTATTCAAAGGAACTTCAGGTTCAACCATTTTAGCTTTCCCTTTATCCTTAATGCTTGAAGAAGATACTGATGTTGGTGTTCTTGTTGTGGTTTCACCAGCATCTCTAAATGTAATGCCTTTAGCTTCGGGAATTATTAAAGGTGCTGTTGTGACTGTACTCTGTACTGGATCTTATATCACAACCTTAGATTTTGTACTCTTCAATTCAGCCAATGTTTGAGCTAAGGTAATCTCTACTTCCGTTATAATAGGTGGTGATACAACAATAGTAGAGGGAGCATCACTAGTTTTAATCTCAGCAGTAGAAACTATTTCAGCAGTACCAACTGGAATTGTAATACCAACAGTAGTAAGTATTTTAACAGTACTAACCTCTTTAGGAATCACATCATGCTCTTTTTCAGCAAAAACTTGATCACGAATAAGAGCATCTGTATCAAACATTTCTGTATCATCTGACCTCCCATGAGTTTCATCAACTAAAGAAACTTTAGCATCCTTGTCAATGTCTTCAATACTCCTCCCCTGTTTGGATGCATCCTTATGAGCACCCAAACCTTCATTATTTTAGGATTCAACTCTCCTTGTGGTACCAACCATGTATAATCTTTTGAACTTATGAGTTCTCTTGCTGGCCTTCTTCTTAAGCTTCTTCACCTTACTTTTCAAACTGGCTATCTCCAAAGCTTGAGTTGTCTTTGTAGTTTCCAAGGCAAGAACTCTATCAGATAATTTGGTACAAAGGTTCATCAATTCATGAAGTTGCATTCTATCCTAACCACTTTGAGATAAATCATAGGAATGTTTAGGCATGGACTCCTCATTTGTCTCCTTTTCAGTCATAGGTTCTGTAGAAGCACTAGATTAAGAAACCTTAATGTCCTTTCTCTGTTTCCTTCTAGATTGTTTCTTCTGGGGTTTAGATGTTGATGGTTGAGTAGTAATGAGTGTCTATTGAGAACCAGTAGGAATGTCTGAATCTACACCCTCTTCTTGATTAGCTTGAACCATCATTGTTGCAAACAGGGGTGTTACACTTCCAGAAAAATATTTTCTTTCTCTCTTCATGTTGGCAAAGATTTTCTTTGTGTGTTAGGGGTTAACATAATTCTTCTTGTAATGTGACATATCACCAAGCTGTTGATTAATAAACACTTGTACAAATCGTGGATACATCAGAAATTTAACCCCTCCCTCTAAGTGCTTTACCATAACATCAAAAATATACTTGGACATGTTAAATTTTTGGTTTGTGGCCAAGCATATGATTGCAAAGGCTATAGTGCTATTGAATTTGTTCCATGCAGCGGTCTTAGCACTAAGGCATGGCGTAATGGTATGAATCAAAAACTTCCATTGTGGAGAAAAGAAAGCTTTATAGAATGTAAGTTTTGGAAAAGGTTTTTCATACCCCATCCTCGCCAGTTCTTCAAAGATAGTATCAGTTGGCAAACAATCAGTACCACCTGCATCTTCTAAGTTAAGATCACTTCTAATACTTGTCTCTGTGATGATCACCTTCTTCTTATCAACTAGGGCTTGTAACTGACATTCTCCATTAACCGTCTTTACCTTTGCTGTTGCCCAGAACTGTCCAATGCAAGATGTGTAGATAGTAGGATTGACAGTTAAAGCATAACGAATTTGGTTAGCATTCAGAAAATCAATAATTTCATGAAACCCATCACTTTCAGCAGGTTTTTCCAAGAATGCGACCATGTTGTGAAAGGCAGCAAAAGTTAGGGTTGACATTGTTTTGTGTTTTGATGATTAAAGATGAAATTGAGTTAGGGTTTACGTTTAGAGAGCGTTTAAATGATTGAAATCGAATAAAGAATCAAATGAAACCCTGAATCGAAGTATTTATAAAATCACCCTCAGCAACATTAACTTAAACTGACAACACTATGTTAAGCCTAGCAGTATTAAGTTTTGCCTAACAGTATTAACTTATGCCTAACAGTAGTAAGTAACCCGACAGCAGTAACACAACAGCATCAACTTAAGCTTAACAGCATTAGTGTATACCAACAATATTAACCTAAAGCTAACATCATTAAGTTTGAGTTACCAGCATTAACTTCAATTTCATTATAAAAATCATTTCCATCATCAATATTAATTCTCACAATCTCTCTTTCTGTTTTAAACTCAAAATTTCTCTAATTTCTTTTTCTCCCTGAAACACTCTGTCTGTTTTTCATGCACACATCTCTCTTTTTGTTTTTACTCACTTTTCTCTCAATTCTTTTTCTTACTTAATCACTCTTTCTGTTTTTATTTCACACATCTCTCGTTCTATTTTTCAGCTCACTAAACCTCTTTTTTCTTTTTCTCACCAATTCAGACAGTTTTGTACAATGTGCCATCAATTCCATTAGTTTCATACTATCCTCTCCACTTCCAAGTGTGTTAACTCTTGACAGAGGTGAATCATTGGACTATTCAGATGCAGCCTCAAACCCAGTTTGAGCATCTGCAACCCCAATATGGTAACTTGGCCTGGAACCACTACCTGAACCAGTTCCCTAAGGACTTGGCTCATTAAGTGTTGCCATGGATTGGGTCCTATTAATGTTACCACAGTCCTGTTCTGCTTTTAAGCTAGAGGCAGTAGTGGCAGCCATTTCCATTCTGTCACCCAACTCCTTATGGATAGCCTCATCACCAACCTTTACAGGGGGACCACTAGACTGAGGTATCTTGGTGTCCCGACCTCTTTTGACATGCCTAGATGTTTTTTATTCTTTTTAACACACTTTTGATATTACATATCCTTCCATCCATGTTTTGACTGTATATTGAAATAAGTAGCCTCCCCTCAAACGATGCTTTAAGGGGTAAGCATTTGCTCAACAGTTTTAACCTTGGCTCTTATGACATCCCAGTAGTACTATCTTTTGCCTGGCAGTAGTGTGGATCCCTTTGAATATAGATCTTACTACCTTGTTAAGGGTTGCAGCTAATATGAATAGATTCACACAAACTATAGGAGAAACAATGATTAAGAACACTATAAGTTATGCGGAATCTAACTTAT